>APFE030375503.1:1113-163632 GCA_000404065.3 Pinus taeda | reverse complement strand
ATGAAAGGTTAGGAAATGAAGCTACGTGAGGAGTGGAAGACAGAACGAAGTGAAGGTCGAGGAGATATGCTTGCATGCTTGATCAAGATGGAGGAGATGGTAATGGAATGAGAGAGAGGAGTGTAAATGAAACAAATGATTATGACTGTCACCAAACCGAAAATGCATCAACCTAAATTACTTATGCCATGAATTCAATGAACAGCAATCGAAAACGCGAAGAGAAATATGTAGGAGGCTATGATGAAAGTATGTGTGCAGATGTGAATGACAAGGAAGCATCTAATGAAAACCGTGACTGTATTGTAGCAATCACCAAGTAAAGTAATGTGTGTTTTTGGTGGCTAGTTATGGACTGCACCCCAATCTTCAAGAGAGATGGCAGTGAGCCTTAACAACCGTTTTGCTGGAGCTCTAATTGATGGTATCTATCCTCTGCTACACTAAGCAAGTGGGAACAACTATACCATAAGCAAAATCTATCCTACTCATAAGAAAACCAAATCACCAAACTGTAATTCGAATTGCATGTGCAAACGAAAACTTAAAGTGCTGGAAATGAAAGAAACAACACTACAGCAGAGGGGATCTATGGCTCTCAGGTTGGGCCCTAACCTAAGAGCTATAGTCTCCTTAAGAAACTCAGAACTAGATCACAAACTGCCTTCTTTATTCATAAACTGATGTCATGCCAAATTGGCTTACAAAAAGGAATGAAAATTGAACTGTGCTCCAAAATTACAATAGCAATACGAGAGTTCAACAACCTATCTAAGGCTAAGGCCTTCATACTTATACAAAAACGATGATCCACCAAGGGCCCTTGATTTTAGGAGCTCGGCTGTCCAACTAGAGTCTAATTGCGGATCTTGTAGGGCAGTCATAACTACTGTTCCTGTAGAACAGTTTATGACTGCTGTTCATGTAGGACAGCTGTGCTTCTTAAGCTCGGAGGGGAGATGGATTGGAGCTCGGAGTTCTTGGTAGGAATCACGAGGAATGTCCCAAGACCGTGGACATCTCTCCACAAAATCAGCAGTGCCACCTCATTGTCTCTTTATCCCCTTTTTCGTTGTCTCTTGCTCCCTTTTTAATGCCAAAACCTGGAATCATAATGCATTAGTCACGTAGATAAAGTGTCTAACCTTCTTCCTACAAACAACATGAATAAACTAAGAAATGCATGCATAAGCAAATAAAAATGAATGGTTTGAGCAAGTAAAATAGGCCAAAATGAGCCCAAATTGTACTAAAATTGGGGCTCATCAGCTAGTGCAAAAATTATTGGGAACAATACAGAGAGGGAGGTGTGAATAATTAATTTAAATGAAAAATTCCAAATTTGATATTCTGAAAATGTACACTATTGTCATTAAAGCAACCTTCATATGTATGCTACTTTAGAGAAGGAAACCAAAATATATCCAGTTTATTGATTTTTATAAAAAATGATTATCTTTTACCATTGCAATAGAAGATTAATTACTTTTCAGTATGGATTAAATAACATAATAAATCACAAAAAAAAAGAAACAGACATAGAACACCAAGAATTTAGGTTGAAAACCATTGTGGGAGAAAACCACAACTACTATTGTCTTTGTCTTCTTTCTTTTGAGATAAATAAAAATATTATATTATATTAATGTAGACTCTTGCCAGTACATAGGAACCCACCTATAGAAGGCTACAACCTTCTCTTCTTCTCCAGCAGCCACTAAAAGGGATCTACGACCCCCAGAACTTGTTTACTAACTCTTATTAAAAGGTAGCCCCTACCCCCTTTCTTGTTGTAACCCTCAGCTCCTCGTGGACCTCTTTTTAGAATATTTTAGACTCGATCCACCTATCAAACAATCATCAGACAACCTATAGGCAACCTTTCATCAAATTTTCAAACTAGACCCATATCAACCATAAAGCCAAACAAACTAAACCATTGAATCTGAGACTAATCACACTACAAATAAATTGAAATTTTGGAGCATTGAATCAATGGATGTGAACCCAACCAGAAATAACAAACATGAAATTACGTACATGATTGCATTGAATAAGACTTGCCTATATACATGCCTTCTTTGTATAATACCTATGTAAAAATATCATAATATTGAACACTGAATCATCAATCACTCAAACATACATCAACAATTTCACCAATTACAGATTACTGAACCAATAAGAGATTTATGAACCAATTACAAACCATATATCATACACCCAATCAAACTGTTGTATCATTAAAATTGATCATTGCAACCAAGTAACCTCAATTTTCATTATCATACATAGATCATCTTGATGGAGACATCATTGAAAAACAAAATCAAATAAACCAGACAAAATCAACTGTAAACATTAATCATAAGATCAAACCCTAGTTTGTGTACTCGACCTCCACAAGGAATATCAACATATGTGCATTCTTACCATGCACAACACCTGCGTACAGATGTACCCATACTGAAAAGTATTTCCTATAATATATGCGTGACCCTACAGAGATGGATTCACATATGTATGTGACTATGCCCAAACAAACTTGCACACATATCTGGAAACATTTCACTCCAAACACAATTTCACTATCCACAATCTTTACTGTCAATACTATAGAGTTTTGAATAAATAATTTAGATCATTCATCAATATTAGTTACTTAGACATTTGAAACAAGTAAATCAATAAATCATATATCTCAACATATTTGAAAGATTTCAGATCTGAGTCTTCTCCTTCTTGCTTGGTGTACACCTATTTGAGATCAAATCATTCATAGACAACCCAATATTTTCACACATAAAACTTTAATATCCATCTCCTTATATATCTTTACCCTTAGCCAATACCTTAGGCTAATCCCTTAGTAATTTCATTGGTATTCTTTGACAAGATCAAATAACCATTGTTTCTTCCATTACTATGGGTCAATACCATGGTAATGACCCCTGGTATCTAGATTTCCATGGTGCACATTTTGTATGTGACTTTTCCTCACACTACGAACTTATGTACGTGGCCTTTCTTCTCAAAACGCATCTATACTTTCTCAAACTTTACCTTTACCATCCATATATCTCTGAAATGTCATTCCTTTTTCCATATTACCTATAGCATACGTGTTACTCTACATAGCCATCCCACTATCACAACGTTAACATATTTATCAATTAGGTTTCCATCAAGGACAACGCATTATCCATAATTCCAACACCAAGCTCCACTATCGACGCCTTCAAGATTAACCAACGAGTACACCACCAAAGGCCCTAATGTCATCGTGTCAATGATCTACCTAGCTAGGACTCATAATAATTCCCATCGTTTACATACCAAAGGTGAAGTCCTACAAGAAAATCTAAAAACCCCTTTCTTTAATTCAAAATAACAAATACCTCCACAATGCTTGAGCACAAGGGGAATTTTCGGTTTACTGCCTCTCCTAGTCTATCCATAAAATCCAAATTCTGTAGAATTATTACACCACCATCATCATAAGGAGGTCGCCCCTTTAGTCCCAAATCCCATACCCACTCAGAGACAACCTTCCAAATCAAATTCACAAAAACAACCACACCAAAACTGACTAAAATTCCTCTGGTCTACACAATTGTTTGGATCACAAGTAATGGCACCACCGGTTTTCTGCCCTACAAAAACAAATGGAATTAAGATCCTACCAAAAATTGTCCAATACCCCTCCTTAGCCAATAATGCTCACCACCCCTCGCTCTAACATAATTAACCCTTCATGTCTCCATAAACGTCGATGCTTCAATGCCAAAAGAACCGTGTTAATAACATTTCATCTCAATGAGCATCACATGTGGGAAGATGACTAGGCCCTTGTCAAGTAAATAGATATGAAAATTTTCACCCCCATTAGAGATATATACAAATATAAATATAAAATATACTATATAAATAAAAAATAAGCAAACAAAAAACAAATTAAAACATAAAAAACACTCTTACACCAAAACCATAGCCAAACAAACCTACTTCTAATCCCATTGACTCCTATAATGGTCAATCACACCCACTAATAAGGAGAGTGAACATAGGATAAACCAATTAAAATTTGTGTAGGATTAACCACACCTTTTAGTATGGAGAATGATGAGAGGAGGAGCCCACTAACATTTGCCTTGAATCAACCCCACCTATTATAGTAAGGAGAGTGTGTATAGGAGCAAGCTCATCCAAGCAGAGAATTACCCCACCTATGTTTTCAAGGAGGGATGAATACCACAATGCCTTTGGTATTTATTTTTATAATGTATTTTCATCTTGCTCAATTTTGGGGGTAGAAAATTCAACCTTACTCTTAAATTTTGATATTCTATAGAACTCAAACTATAAGTCAAGCAATTTAGAAAACTACTAGCCAACAAAGGGAAAGTATGATTTTTCCCAAATGTTGGAGTATGGATACCTATCATATTTTTAGGACTGATGACCAATTAATACCAAATGATATTAGATGGGGATAATTTATTGTAGTGATGCCACCACTCCCCTTCATTTGATTAAACTTGTATAAAAGTCAAAGGTTTTAGGCCAAATCATAGTGAAAGTAGTGATCAAACAAAAGATAGTGACTTTGAATACTTGCAAACAAAAAACTTGAGATCTTACAACATAGTGATAATCTTTCAATCTTATTTTTTCAAGGTTTGTTAACCCCTTGACATTGCATGAAGAAAATTCCATTGTGAACAAGTTTAGAATTTTCATGCTTGTGTAAAACCTAAATAATGATTGTTATCTAACATATGTTGTTTAATAGTTTCTAAATGGCATTTTTGGATTTTATTTTATATTATGTTTCTTTTTCTAAATTAATTATACCACAAGTATAAAATTGTGGTTGTGAAGCATTATTATACATAAACTCACCAGGTAGAGCATTTATGTAAAAGTAATTCCATACTATGGTTTGGTACTATATGTATGGATAATATGAAATCTTGCTATATTTGTACATAATGAACATGGGTTAAGTACTATAATATAAATAGTATCCCTAAAGTGGATTATTAATTAATAAGGTGGTATGGAAAATTATTTTGGTAGAAACTTTTGTGCAAAAGTTGCATTATTGACATGCAAAAATTTGGAATTGAAGATAAGTATGAATTTATGGGGTTGTGTGGTTAGATTTATTTTTTTGAGAAAATATACAGTTGTATAACTAAAAGAATCACAATCATTCTAAAGAAGGAAAATCTTTTTTTTTTTTTTTAACTTTAAATTTTTCTTTGGTGGAGAAAGCACCCTAAGCTACATGAAAATACATGCTTATGTCTCAAAACTCATAAAGTTTGAGTTTTCAAAATTGTGAACAATTGTTTTTCATTTCACATAATCTTATATACTTCATTTTTAATTTGTAGTAATAAAAGACTATTGTGCAAAAATAGGTAAGAGATGCCTAGTAGAACCCTAGAAATGTGCAATTTGTTAGTAAAAGACGTGCCAAGGTTGATTATACCTTATATTTGATTTGTTAAAATTTTGTTTGGGGTCTCTTTTTTTTTTTTTTAATAATTATTGTTGTTAATTTTTCATTATAGGTTTAAAAAGGGTGGTTTTGTGCAAAAGAGGCAAGCTTGCCTTGTAATTTGGAAGGTAAAAAACTATACTAATTGACCAAATTATAATGCATGACGTAACTTCCCTGTAGCTCCAAAAATTATTTTATTAGTTGTAAGATGGAGTTTGATATATATTTAATTTACCTATGTAATTTTAAGTGCAACTTAATAACATGAAACATTGCTTTCATGCACCTACATTTGGTATTTCATGTAAATTTGAAGGTATATTTGCCTTCAAGTAAAATGCATGCCCTAGCCTTCATTTTGACCCAAATTGGATGATTAAAATTGTATAAGGTGTATTTTAGGATTTTACATTTTTATATAACCTTATAATGGAATTTAAAAACCAAACCTGACCAACTATGCATAAAGGCTAAAATTTTCCTTCTAAAACCAAAGGGCTAAATTTTTAAAGTTGACTATATGTAAATGCACACCCAAAGTTGGATAAGCCTCCATAATTTATTATTTAAGTTTTTGTTTTCTGATTACTATATTTTTAGCAAGTTTAAACAATGAAGAGTTCATTTACACTCCAAAAAAATATGATTTATATGCACAACATTTGTGACATTTTGATGAATTCAGGGATAAAACTGTTGAAGAGAAGATTGCATGGATTAACGTTTTCACCTCCAAATTGATTTAGTGAATTTGGAGAGTGTGAAATTTATGTTTTTACATATTTCTATACTTTTGTTTGGGAATTTAGAGAAATAAATCCATTTTATGTGCAAAAAGACCAAAATTTGTCTTATAAAACTAAAAGGTCATTCTAATATCTCATGCTTCCAATATTATAAGGTAATTTTTAAGATGCAATGCCTCTTGTATTGTGGTAGGATGATGACAGTAAGGAACTAGCCTTGGATTACCTAAACACCTAATAATACACAATATCATTGAATGTGAATTTTATTATTTTTATGGTTGAATTAACTTGTTTTTATGTTGGTATATGTAGTTATCTGCACTTGATGTTGAAAATGTGGATGATGATAATTAATTGTTTTTATCTACAAACTTTGTGGGGATAATTAAAAGGGATATAATAAATAAAATAGATAACTTGTTGCATTAGATAAGCATGAGCCAATGCAATAGAACAAAGAGAGATGCAAAGTTTTGATGGAATATATACAACGATATGGGATTTCACCACATTTTAACAATATTATTTACCACATATGTTCACTTATGGATTTTCATTTGATAATTTAATATTATATAAATAAACAAAAAATATTTTTGTAGCATTTTTTTGGATCTATGCATGAGATTACTAGTGAGGTTGGTATTGGTAGCAACGCTGAACCAATGCCACAACATCCTAGCCTGATCTACACACCCACAAAGCTATTTGCATATTCACCTTTTGCTCATAACCATATGACCAACATGAAAACACCTTTTAGGGCTCATGAAATTCTGTCACAATGCACATCAAACCATGCACATGATCATGGATATTAGCTAATTGGTGATTCTAATGTTTTTTTCTATATCAACACATGTTAATAGACACATGACAATGGAAGCTACCCTTTTGGTGGAAAAGAGAATTGTTCTAATCCTTACACTATAAATCATAGGTATTTCTAAAAGTATTTATTATTTTGTACTAACTAATTGGAATTTACATCTGTTATATCATTTTAAATTATTGATCATATCATTTTGTGATCCAGGTGGCTCCAGAAACATTTAAAAAACAAAGAGGCCTTCGGAAAAGCTCAAAAATAAAAATCCTTCTATTGCAATGAAACTAGGATCAGGTCTAATATCTCATCACAAGCTTTCCAACGGTGCAAATGACACCTCAATCCACGTTCGTATGCAAAAGCTATGGTCAATCAAAGTTTTGGTCAAACTAGGTAACAGTCAAAGTTAGATTCAAAGTCAAACCAAGGTTCCACATGGCACTCCCATAGGCTTCCACATCGAAACAAAGTCAGACGGCCTAGTGGGACCCACAAATTTGATGTGGCAACCCAATAAACAAACTAAGTGGACCCACAAGTAGCTGATGTGGTAGCCTAGTCAACAAACTAAGTGGACCCACAAGCAGCTGATGTGGAAACACCACAAGTCAACAGATGGCAAGTAGGCAACATTGATGTGGACCAATGAGACACTGCCACATGGACCATTCACATGGTGCCACATGGAAATTAAAATTAGGCCCAAGTTTCCTTGGCATGCTACAACCTATATTTTTGTCTTATTCTCATGGTTTCGGGAGTCATTACAATATGGTCATACATATAAAATATATTATATGGTTTAAAAACTATATTATAACAAAAATTAGGCTTTAAAATCATATTAAAGAAATATTATGAGTCCATGGGTTTTGAACCCAAAACCTCCCCAACAACAATTACCTTAATATGATTATGCCAAAAACATTTCCAACCACACACTTTGTCTAATTTACCATCACACTTTGTTATAACATGCCATTCAAATGGTTAAAAGGGAACCATGGAGAATACATGAGCGATGAGGGCATGGATAGGCTAGTGAAGACTCAAACCTTAAGAAGATTCTAGGAATATTGTTAGAGCATATGTTAGTGAATATTTCAAATCAAATTCTCTATGAGGAATCTTTAACATTCCTTGGAGGCCAATTTTTGAAGGTGTCAAAATTATGCTGACTTTATATTCATTTTCCTTATTTTTTCACAAGGAACACAATGATGTGACTATATTATTTGTCTGAGAAGAAAAAATTTAGTCATCCAATGGAAGAGAATATTTCAGGAATCTTTGATATTACTGGGGAGGCCAAATTTGACTGGTTCAAAAGGAGGTCGAGTTTAAAGTCATATTTCATGAATTTAGTCTGGAATTTAACCATGCAGTCTGTTTCTTTAGCAGGGGCGTTCATTTTCAAGCCATCCCTAAAAGTGGAGGTATGAGATGCATTGATGCCATGTATTCCTTTGATTTTTGCTGAGCTAATTATTTTATGTTGAGATCCTTCTTTTCCATTTTGTTTAAGGATCCTTATATGCCACTTCAAGTGATTGTTTGTTATTTTTTCATGTTGAAGTAGATATTTTATGAGTGATATCTCTTATAGAAGAATGTCTCATGGAGAGACATGCCACTCTAGTTAAGGGAGTTCTTCCCTGTATTGACAAAAAACACATCATGTATTCATCATCGTCTTGCAACAGTTAATGAAGTGGCTTCCCCATTGAAAATAGGCCCAAAGACGTAACCCACATTGAGTGAACTCCATTATCAAGTTGTGTGTGTTCTTTAATTTTATGGTTTCCTTTATGCTTCCTCTTCTTTAAATTATGCACATATAGTTTTTCATACTCTTTCACATATAATTCTACTAACATCACAGAAGTAAAAGATCTTTGTTAATTCTGATAGTTGACATAATCCATATCATTTTGTAGGAAACAATCTTTTAATGAGAAAAATAATGAATATGATTAAAAGATAATTGGGTGCACCATATGCACATGGTGGAATGATCAGAATACCAATTTGAGAATGAATCTCATTGACTACTTGGTCACCCTACTTGGTGAATTCTTTAGCAAAAGAAAAGTCACCTCAATGGTTGTTACATATTTTGAATATGTGAGGGATCAACAAGGGTTTCATTTTTAGGACATACTAGGTGTGAGAATCATTTTATGAGTCTTGAAAGTGAATGAAAGAATCTACTCGAGGATGCAAAGGAGAAAAAAATAAGAAAAGACTTTATCTATTCCAAGAAGGTATATCTATTTTGAGTTTACTATGTTGGATTTTCCTTAGTTATGAATAAAAATTGTGATATATAACCCATTTGAAGCTTTTAGTAGGTTCTAAGAGACATGAAAAGAAACCAAAGAGAGGCTAGAAAAAAAAAGCAACACATAGTTGGCCATGGTGGTTATGTGAAACTAAAAGTAAGAATTGTAAGTACCAAATATTTAAACCATATAATTCCTATCATCATCCAAATTTTATTTAATTTCATCCAATAATAAAATTTTGTGATCTTATGAACTAAACGGGGATCAACTAAAAACTAGAACCATTGAATAAGGCCTTCTGCTTGGTTTCAACTTTATATTTCAAACAATGATTGAACATCAACAAAGCATGGGACAATCTTCACTTTCAAATATTCCACTTGAAATGAATTGTTAAATAAAATAAATGTACTTTAATTGTTGATTACTTGTAAAAATATTCATGATCTTTTCCCCATAAATTAGTGCGTTTATTTATTTTAATTGGGATATGAATAATAATAATGAGGCTAACAATGGAAAATATCCCAACGATAGTGTAATGTAGCTTGATTATGGTGGTTTACAAGATGACCATGATAACATTATGTTTATAAATGATAATACTTGATTATGATTATTAATATTTACTTTTTTATAGAATAGTTAGAAAATTTCTTGTTTCAATGGAAAAGCATGTAGATGAGGATGTTTCATAGGAAGTAGAACACATGATATCCAAACCAATGGTGTTCACTAGTTGACTTAGTGAATAACATTGTAATGATATTTGTACTAATTATATAATTGTATAAACAATAAATACGATTATGAATTTAACCCTTTATATTATTTTAGTGGATTCCCTTTGCAATAGCTTGCACATCATGCAAAGTACATTAATAAATGTACAACATGTTAAAGCATGCATATTCAATAAACACTAGGACATGACCCAACAATTACATAAGATAAAGAATTAGATAGGCCAATCATGAAATTCATATATATGAAATACAAAATACAAAATATAAAAGGAAGTGGTTGTATATATTATGACACAAATTCCTAATGGAAACATATTTGATGATAAGAATTTATCATTATAAGGTATTTTTTTTCCACCTTCCTATAGTTGAATCTTATATGTTTTCTATATACAACCCCAATTATTTTCAAACACATTCTTTTATTCACTTACCTTTAATTTTTGTTTTGCATATTCATGTAGGATTAAATAACATCATCACATCGTCCTAAGAGAACGTAAAATGTATGTGGAAACCCTTTTGTGAGGAAACCAAAAATTATTTTTATCATCTTAAGTTTTGATTAGATAGGTTTGTAGGCATCAACCTACTAGAGGCACCAATCCCCAAAAATAATTTTTTAAACACCAACTTGCAAGAGGCCCTAACCCCAAAAATGTTCAATCACCGACTTGTTATAGGCTAAAATTTAATTGAGACACCAAAATCAATAATAAGAAATCATCAACTTGCAGTAGGATTCAACCTAATTAAGGAACCAACCTCGGTGATATATAATAACTTAATTTAAATAGAATTCAACATGATTGAGGTGCAAACCTCAGTGGAGGAACACATCTCCTCATTCAAAATGTTCTAGACCACTTTTCACAATGTTTCAAACTAGATCCATAAGCTCTACATAAAACACTTCTTCAAAATTTGCTCTCAACATCAACATGTTCTTCTTACATCAACATTAGCTCATCCTTCTTTTCTTGCATCAGCATCCAACCTGCTAATATGGATTAGAACACTTTAAAACAACTTCTTGTCCTTCAAGATATATCCCCATAGGCTTCCATGTCCCTTGCATTGCTCAAAAGACAATACAATCCATTCTCGCATTTAAAAAAATCAAATTGTTCTCCATTTAACCCAAAAAACTTTATAAACGATTAATAGTTCTATAATTTGCACCTTTATATTTTGTTATCAACAAAATGTACTTTCTTCAATGTGTGTTCTATAGAATTCGTTGATTTCATCCATTAACATATTAAAAAAATGCACCTTGGTGACCATAAATAAATTCTCACAAACTCCACTAAATTCACACCTATGGCCTCTCTCAAACCAAACAACATCCAACACTAATTTAGTTGTTGAACTAGCTTTCATGTCACCCATCAAATGCATATTTAATTATCATTGATTGTGTTTATCAAGGTAAAGCATAAGCCTCCAGTATTAACAATACATATTAGATAGTATTCAAACATAAAACCATACACGACAAAGCTTATCAGCTAACATCTTCAAGCCAATACACTACCATCACTTTCAAAATTTATGAGATAATTCCTTCAGGCTAATGCAAAACCAATATTATAAGCCAATGCTTGAGCTAATCATGAAAAATCTTAAAAACTATTGCCTTAAGGTCGATACCAACAAAACTTATGAATGAATTCCTTCAGGCTCATACACAACATAAAAGATCGTGTAACCTATTCCTATGGGCTAATACACAACAAGACACAATAGAGGTTATGAACCATGCCTTTAGGCTCATATACAATATAACAAGTCTTAAAAATGCACCTTCGGTCCAATACAAAACACAATAGAGCTTACGATCTATCTCTTTAGGATGATACAATACATTTTATGATCATGCACCTTCAATATGATACAAAAAATATTACAAAGTTCACCTTTGAGCTAAAAAGCAACATAAAAAAGCATACAAACTATGCCTTAGGGCCAATACACAACATAATAGAGCTTACAAATTATGCCTACCTACTAATACACAACACAACAAAGCTTATGAACTATGCCTTTGACCTAATACAATAGAGCTAACGGATTGTACCTTCAGGGTAATATAAGAAATCTCATGAACTGGGCCTTTGATTCAATACAAACGAGCTTAGAAAGTATGCCTTCAGGCCAATACAATAGAGCTCATGATTTGTTCCTTTGTGACAATACAATAAAACTAACGAACTACAACTTGAGACTAATGGAATAGAGATAAAAAAAATTACATCTTCATGCTAATACAATTGATCTTACAATTTTTTCCTTCTGGCTAATACAAGAGAGCTTGTGACCATGTGCCTTGGGGCCGATATAATAGAGTTCATGCACTGCGTCTTCAGGCATGTTAGAAATACTAATAGGGGGTGAATCGGTATTTCATGCTTAATAAGATTTATTCAATCTATACTTTTATTTGATCTATTGTTTGAATCATCATTTAACTAGGAATACATTATAATAGTAGATCCATGTATAAATGGGTAACACATGTAAACTATGAGCAACATGTAATCACAAATGCAAGTGAAACATAAGAGAATAACATATCGACAAGTCAACATCATCACCATTGATGGGCCTCTAAATTAGACACAAATTAAGGTCCATATACTCTTTCTTAGGCACTTGAATGCGATATTAAAACTATCCTTCAACACTTAATACTGTTTTTTCTTCAATATGTTCTGAGGAAGGTTTAAAGATGATTGCATATTATATGCCTAATATTATTGATTTTTGAGTAATATTGTGGAAATATTAGGTAGCTTATGAAGATTTGGAGGAGGAGATAATCTAGGGACTTTCTCCCTACTATAGGAGGATCATTATTCGATAATAAATGAACAAAATATCATGATATCATTGAACAATTCTAGAGCTCTAGTGATTGAGAAAATCTAGGAATGTGTTTTGTGTCATTTAATGTAGATTCATATTGTTGGGAACTAGACCACTATTTGAGGGAATTGGAGGGGAATGTTTCCTCTTTTCAAAGAGAATTATTCGTAATCATTTTTTATAAGTACCAATTTGAATTTTCCTCTAGAGGCATGTATTTATTAGTCTTCTTGTGGAGAAAACTTGTATTTTTGCAGCTCCACTTTAATTTCTAGTAGGGATGTACTTAGATTGATTCAAATAATGAATTTTGGTGCTATTTTTAGCCTATAAATATTTTTATCCTTCATAGGACTATGATTATCCTTGGTCTTGGCCATCCGAGGAGCCTCAAAGTGCTTTTGTATACTTTTCTTTTCTTCTTTTCACTTCTTATTCACATACATCTCTTATTCTTGTTTTTCTTATTTCTTCATTTAGTATTGATGCTCATTTTGTTGTAGAAATGTATTAAATGATTGAAGCCAGTTGTTTTGAATTTTATTTATATAGTTACAAGCATGATTCATCCTTATAATAGCTTTTAAAAGTCATATTCATCATTGAGCTACTTTGATTGGTTTACTAGTTCACAACTCTAGAAATTCTAGAAGTCCCCTGTAGCAAAAAATACTAATTTTATGATATTTTTAGAGAATTTTAATGAGATTCAACTGAATTTACTACACTTGTATTAGGTCATAAAAAATTAATTTAATAGAAAAATTTATCCGAATGAATTTGTACTTGATCACATTAGGTATTTGATAGGTTAACTAGCTCACTAGTTCTTGAATTTATAGTTTTTAGAGTAGTAATTTTCTGTCATTGTTTAGCATGTGTTAACAATAGAATTTTTTAGTGATTTCACTTGGAATGGAGTCCTAAGTATCCTAATTAATAATAAAAAAATTTCCATCCCATTTTCTTCTGATTTACTTGGTCATTCGGTGAATTATCTCCTCGTGTAGCAATTTTGTTTCGCTTGTAGCAATGTCCTGTAACACTCTTGTAGCATATGTAAACTTGATTGCATTTTCTCCAAAAAAAAAATTGTGTCTCTTAGGCTTGAGTCATAACCCCTGGGCTCTAAATCCATGATTGAGGAAGAATAAAAACCAACTAGGAAATTCCTTTTTATAAAGTACATTAGGTAATTTATTTGAACTCATGCTCTTAGGTTTTCAATTACAAATTGTTATTTTTTGCTAGGAATAATTTCTTTTAAAAGTAACATTTCCATTTCTGGAATTATTTAGGCTTTAATTTCATGAAATTCAATCCATTACATCAGATAAAAGAAAGAATGACACATTGTATGCTGCACATATAGTGTCGACACCTCTTAAGTTTGTACGACCCCTGGGTTGATAATTTAAGTTGGTAGCCTTGAGAGTTGCAACATTCTTGTTGCAATACTGTTGCCCCTCAATAATCACATACAGACACTGGATATTAGGTGGAAAAATCAACTAGGAAAAACCATCACTGTTGTTCTCTTTGTATTCGTTTATGTATATTTAGAAAACCATCTTTTACATCTTGCACTAGCACAATATTTTACTAGTGCACAAGCTCCTACCAACCGGAGGCTGCCAACTCCTCTTTTTTCTTCATATACCATTAGAAGGAATCCATCAATCCCTGGTCTATTTCTCTGGCCACCACTGAAAGGAAGCTACTTGCACTCCTTGATCTAGTTCTCTAGACAACAATAGAAGGAAGCTACCACTCCCTCACTAAAGGCTCCAACCCTCAAAACCTTTGTAGACCCTATTTTAGAATATTTCACACAAGATCCACCTATAAATAACTTAAATATTATAGGTCACATTTCAACCAATTCTCAAATTAAAGTTTAAACCCACCTAAAATTTTATGCTCATTAATATCATTCATATAACAATCAACAACAAATAAAATTGTCCTCAACATATATTTGCATAAACCATCAAATTCACTATATCAATATTTACTTCTATTCAACATGTGCATCCAATAGTAAACCCTAATGATATAAATTAAACTTTGCGTAGACCCTAGTAGCATCAAGTTTTCTATCCAAAATCCAACCTCAATACTACTCAAACAACCTCTATTATATTAAAGCTATCAGCACATATCTAAAGACCATTAGGAATAAATGTCAACCAATAGAATAAAAATAATACAACACTATCAAGAAAACCTAGCATCAAAGAAACACTTTTTTTTTTGCAATCCCTAGCTCATCAATCCAATAACATATACAAAATTCACCAAAAATGCCAAATCTTAGTACCAACAATGACAACGTAGATCTAGGAGTGTAGTAGAAACATGGCATAGTAATCAACAAATGTTGTCTGAAAGTATCAAAATCACAACAACTCTATCATAAATGTCTTTTCATAATATGAACTCATTAATGATAAGAAAAGTCTAGGAAACCAACCATTAGCACTTTTCCCAAATTATGGAACTAAACTTCATTCACTATAATAATTAATAATGTTAGCGCTTGTGGGTTCACTATCTTACTAATGACTGACGGAAAATCACCTTAGCATGCAAACCATTGTCAATCCTTTCACAACTAGATCACCAGAGAAGCTATCCTCACACTCTAGATTAAACGATACATCAAATGATAAGCATAACCATGATTATACACATCAAATTCATAGGAAAGTATCTAAAATTTGTCATATATACCACTTTCTCTCATCTTTCCATGCATTAATCTCAAAAACAAATACTTTGTGATATAAATCTCTTCCCTAGAAAGAAGTTGTTTTTTGCACTACACATTCACCAATAGCTCTCAATCCATATAAAAAGTCAATACAATCCCTTCTCCAATACAACAACAACGGATCAAGTTATCAAATATACAAGGTTAACAATGTGAAGATCATTCAACTATTAATCTTTGCAAAATCCCCATGACAACCTCTACAGAACAATATAAGGCACAACCTCTGTTAATCATGCACATCGATCTGCTACTTCAACTCTAATCATGGAAGCTATATGGTGTGTATATAACATCATAAAAAAATATATATCACTACAACAAGATTTGTCATGGTGCAAATTCAAATAATCTCAATTTTTTGTTAACACTACAAATGTGCCTCTAGCGTACAAAAGTAATATATGTATATGCTCATTAACTATGCACAATATTCTTCAAACTCTTAAAGTGAATAGATTTATATATGCAATTTATTAATGATGATAAACCCTGAAGCACACTCATTGTTTGCTCAAAGCATAGGGTGCCTCATAAACCAAATAAATCATGCCAATTAACATTATGGAACAAAAACATGCATTTTATGTCGTCATCTCCTATGGGAAAATATTGAATGGAAGCTCTGCAAATAAGTCACTTATGTGTTTATTTAGTGAGAGGTTATGAACTGAGAAATTGATCCCTACATTCACATCAAACAAGGTATACACTTTAAAGAAACTTTCACAAATATACACTTGACGTTAGACCGCCATATCAGCTACTATTGACCCATGTTACTTAATTCTAAAAAATTTAATCAACGAGATCTATCTTAGGGCTTATTCTATGTGCAATCGATTCAATCCAAAAGATAAATACAATTTACTATATATGTACAAAACCAAGAAATCACTACCTTTAGACTCTCTACAACAACAAGCACACCTCTACTAGCTCGAATATTACTTGAATAGAATACTTTCACACTAGGGACATGAGAGTATGCCAGCATCCCATATATATGGTGCACATAAGCTGATATATTCAAATTAATGCTTACCAAACCATCATATCTCTAAACCTTCATATCACCTAAACCTTGTTTGACCCTTACGCACTAGTTCAATCACATATTCCATAACATAACCAATGAAAAAATCACACTTGAACTGATCGAACTCCTTGATTATTTATAGCCTCTTCTCCCTACGATTTCCATAGGGAAATACATGTATTATTTTTATGGATTTGTTGACTAGATAAAATATGTGTTAAGACTCCTTTGATATCATTAATATGTTAGGCAATTCAATGGGTTTCACTTGATCTTTTTATTTTCTTCACCTACAAGCATCTCCATGGGGATAATATTGTCTCCTAGAGAATATTAGGAGTAAGCTTGGATGATAGAGAGGATGTTGCAAACATCACCATCTACTAGTTAACTTCCCAATGACGATGTGCTAACTTGAGGAAAATCATAGTTACTCTGCCTAGAACTCCGCCATATTTCTACTTCACCTAGCCAACCATTTCCAAAGCTTTTTCATCCTCTACATAACCTTTGCAACACTTCATAACACCAAAAATCACTAGAACATAATGAAAATATTCAGTTCAACCTATGAAGTGATGCTACAAATCATCAAGAGTGTGATAAGATCTCTAACATCATGAAATTGTTCAAGCTAACCTCTACAATTTCACTGCTAATCACCAAGAGTGTGAATCATGATATAAGTTGACATCTTGGCCAACAAAATAGCCATAAGCCCAATGACACCAATAAAACAAAACATAACTTCATGACCTACACTTTAGGCTAATAAACTAGAGCTTACAAACTATTCCTTAAGGCCAATCACAATAAAAAAAAAGCTTAATTCCTTCATGTGAATATGCAACCGAGGTAACGATCCACAACTTCATATCTATGAACAAACATATATTTCTTATAGTGAACACACACCCAAATCCAACTGACCACACACCTATATGTATGTATGGATCGACATAATTTTATCAAGGCCAACATGGATTTGAAATTTGGGGTTGACTCGAATTATGTAGAAAATTCATGTGTCCTCACCATGTGACCGAGTACTAGGGTCCATGGTCAAACCAATGTTGACATCATTGCCACATTGCCGTTGACATATGGCATGCCCTCAGTGGGCCACACATCACTTAGAGTTTAGCCAACTTACCAGCCAAACTGCCCATACAACAAACCATGTGGCACCTTCCAAATATCTCATTGTGATGTGTCAGTGATGACACTCAACATATGCTTCCTTGTCACATGTGATTCTATGTCAGACTAGCATGTCATCTATTAAGGGGCCCAATTGTCTTCCTTTTGTGTTTGCCACATGCCATCTATTGATTCGACCAATATGGAAGAGGGAAAGTGACATGAGTGGGGAAAAATTTTAATAATTAAAGTTCATGCAAGTCACCAATCAATCAATTGTTTATGGATTATTCAATGGCCAAATATACCCAAATATGCATGACATTTAACTCAGTTAAATAGTGCACTAGTTCATGTGTCATCTAGAAAATATTTCCCCGAGGATCATAGATCAGATATAAATATGTGCAATATTTAACAAATTTGGTGTTTTTCATAATAAATTTGTTGTTTTCCCCTTATTGTAGTTGTCAACTTCAAATTGACATATCTTGTCATTCAGGAAGAGTTTGACCAAGTGTGATATAACATTGGAAGGGTATCAAAAATGAATATCCATCCATGCAATCAATATCTTCATTTGAAAAAGAAAACTACAATAAAAATTCAAAAAAAATTGAGCCACTTTGACACTATTTGGTGTCATCTCAATAAGACATTGGACTATCATGTTGCCTTCTTTGAATCATCAATGATACTACTACCTCCCTAGACTTATTTGTTAATATCAATGACACTAGTTGACATTAATTACAACACTATGTCCAACATTGTTTTCTTACTTTCTATCCATGAATCTTAGTATGTCACTTTCAATTATTTTCAAATAGATTAATTGGGTATGGGAAATTGAGAATGATGTGAGGTGAGTGTGTGGGTGGAGTGGGTGCTAAATGAGCATCCACCTTCACGTGGTTGAACCTATTCAATAGAGAATCAATTATTCTTGAAATAAATATAATATCATTCAATTATTCCATTTTAGCCTATATAGAATCTTGTACATATTGATATTTATATCTATTTAATTAACTATTATTCAACCATATAACATTTTATTCTTTAATGAATTTTGAATGCCTTCATAATTAAAATGCAAGTAACGAGTTGTGTATGTGTGGTGTGGTTGTACAAGCTCCTACCTCATCGATGCGAGTAGATCCTTATATAATGAAGCATTAATGTTATATAATAATGCAAACATGGTTAGATAAATGTTTAGGTTGAAAGTATGGTAGAAAATATATACATTTATGCTGTAGTTTTAATTCTAAATAGAACGATTAAGTTGAAAGTATAGTAAAAAATATATGCAATTGTGTTGTAGTTTTAATTTTAACATGTTCTATTTAGAATTAATAATTTTTTTTTTCATAATAAACTGGTGTTTTTTCTCTTTATTGTAATTGTGAATTTCAAATTGACCCCTATCTTCTCTTTCGAAAAGTTTGACAAACATGATATACCATTAGAAAGATAACACAAAATACTACCAAACCATATCATCACTATGTTCATTTGAAGATAACAACTACAACAAAAATTCAATAAAATGTGAGCCACTTTCGCACTATATAATGTGATCATAACAAGACATTAGACTATCTTACTATTTCCTTAAAATTTCAAAAAACATTTTAAAAACCATAATGATGAGAATAATTAAAAATGTGTAAGCTTTCTAAATTAATAATTATTCTCTTACAAATTTATAAAATTAATTCATGTGAAACATGAAACGTTCCATACATCATCAAAATTAAAATAGACATAATTTATCACAAAACATAATTTTTTTTTTGGAAACCTTGACTTCTAAATTTTTTTCACGTTTCTTTTCCTCTCTTGAGCTTTAGGTTATTTTTATTTTTCTCATGTTTCCAACCCCTCCAATATATCTCCTTAAATTTGGGCTTTCACCTAGTTTAACTTTTATCTTAAGAGTTATAATCAATCACATTGGTTTTATCGTTATTAATAATTTTTTAGGTAATTTAAATTTAAATTTATAATGGATTTTTAACACTTGTCTCTATTTTCATCTATATATTTTATTATAAGCACTTGTTTCATCACTATTACAACTTAATAATGGATGAGTGTATATTAGAAAATTTTACATTTCAAAAACTTAAATAGGAGAGGTTGAAGAAAATTTCACAAAACATCAAAATATAATTATAAAATTCTTACTAACTATGAAAATGAAAATGATAATTTCCAGGGCTAGTGCCTTTTTTGTATTTTGAAGAAATCTCAATTGAGAAAAATTGGGATAGGCCAGCGGAGCGAGAGAACAGCGAGGCTTTCAAATAGTTGCAGAGGTTGATCTTAATGGAGGGACACATAGGAGGGAGCTCCACTCCCTCCTACAAGGATGTCGTAGCCAGTAGAGGCAAGAAACCTCTAGAAAATGATAGAGGTACCGTAGAGGAAAGGAAAAGGAACACGGAAGAGGAGATAGGAGGAACCAAAACCAAGAAAAATAATGATACAAAAGACAAGGAGGAAGAAGACAAAATGCAGGGAACTAAAGACAAAAACAAAATGGACCATGTAAACCCAAAGTTGAGATCACACACAGAGTAGTCTTAAAGCATCCTACTTTCTAGGCACATAGGGATCACATGCAGACTTATGATATCATCTGTAAATTCATGGGATTATGGCCCATGGAAAAATCTCTACAGACGTGGATCAAATATCACTAGAAACCTAAAGGAAGCATTGACCTACATCTTGGGTCAAAGGGATTCTTCACGGTGGTGTTCACAAATATTGAAGACAAAGACAACGTGTTTGAAGGAGGGCCTTACTTCTATGCAGCAATTGGCCTCTATATGCAGCCATGGATGATGAATTTTGTCCCGAAGCGCAAGACTTTTACTTTGGTACTAGTTTGGGTAAGGATCTATTCTTTACCTCTTGATTATTGGCAAACCGAATCGTTAGCAGCTAGAGGCAATAAATTAGGTCGTTTTGTCAAAGCTTCTGAAGTCACAAGAAGGGGAAAATATACTTCCTTTGCAAGGATATGTGTGGAAATGGATATATTTGGAGCCCTTCTGGATGAGGTAATCTTGGAAGTTTTTGATGAAGAATGGGTGCAAATAGTAGACTATGAGCATATTATGTTTATATGTCGTAGATGCCATGAACATGGGCACCTATTTAGAGACTGCCCCCTCAGTAAAGCTGAAAACAAGGGAATAAGGACAATGATAGTTTTCACAAAGTGGTAGATAAAGGAAAAGGAGGAAAAAGAGGGCCAAAGAAACATCTAAATGAAGGGAAAAAGGTTAGTCAGAACAAGTTCCAAGTTCTTGAGGAGGATGAAGTGAGTATAAAAGAAGATAAAGCAATAGAAGGGAGTCCTGAGGAAAAGGAAAAAGAAGATAATTAGAAACAAACATGGGATATTGATAATTAGAAAGAGATTATGATGAGTGATGTAGAATAGGAGATGGACCAGGAAATGACCCAAAGTGAAATGGAACTAGAGGACCAGGAGCTTCAAGAGATTCTTGACAAGGAACACCTAGATCTAGAAGGCTTCTTGATTTAGGGAACCACGGGAGGGTTAGATTCGTTACCTTAAGAAGAAATCAATAGAATAAAATAGTTGTTTTTATGGATAACTCAGGCTAAGGGGTTTGAGAAAGGAAAAAATAGTAACAAGCAGGATAATAAAGGTGTGAAAATGATGAAAATAACCCTTGGGTTAGCAACCAGAAATCCCAGAAAAAAAAGAGGGAGAAAAAAGAAGAATGAGCTCTTGATGGAGTGTGGAAAGCTTATGATAGACTCAGGTAAGATGAAAGATCTAGCTAGCTGCTCCTTTACAAATCTTTAATTATGAAGTTCACATCTTGGAATATTATGGGTTTAGGTAGTAAAAGGAAACATAGAATGCTTAGTAATAGAATGAAACATGTAGTGCTGGACATAATCTTCATCCAAGAAACGAAATGTTCCATTAAAAAACTAAGAAAAATTCATAGCAAATGGCTTAATAGATTTGAGTTTCTAGAAGTCAAAGCAGAGAACATATGAGGGGGCATCCTCACTCTTTGGAACCCCGAAAAAATTGGCATAATATATTCAGAGGCATCTAGGAATTATTTATCAGTAGTTATTCAGCCTATAGGAGATAGGGATACCTATCTGGTCACGAATGTTTATGGCCCCCAAATAACAGATGATAAACTCAAGTTTCTAGATTGCCTTGTGGATCTCAGGGACAGACATGCAGGAATTCCTTAGATCATGGGAGGGGACTTCAACATGATCAAATCTCTTTTGGAAAAAAGGGGGAACCAGAGCTCTAAGTAAAGACTCTGTCATATTTCAAACCTTTACAGATAATATGAATCTTGTTGATACGGAAACAAACAATGACCTCTTTACTTGGAATAAAAAAAGAGGAGGAGAGGCTCAGGTTGCCTCAAAATTAGATAAATTCATTATCTCAGAAGATCTTATGCTTATAGATAAGGAAATAACAGAAAGAGTTCTTCCCTTTGGAGGCTAAGATCATTGGCCAATTCAACTGGAAATCAAGGGCATAGGTACTCCCAGGAACAGACCTTTCATATTTGAGAACATCTGGATTTCCCACCCAGAATTCATTAGCAACATTGAAAAACGGTGGTTGGAAGATTTGCAGATCCAAGGAACAAGAATGTTCCTTCTTCATAAAAGGTTAAAGCACATCAAACACGGGCTTAAGAATTGGAGCAAGAATGATTTTGGCAATATTTTTGTGGGAAAAAAATCTGTGGAAATCAAAATGCAGGAACTCAACCAAACTCTAATTATGGAAGGTTTTGATAAAGTCAAAAGTGAACAAGTTGATAGAAGTAATCAAGAATGGGAGAATTTGTACAAACAAGAGGAAATATTTTGGAGGCAAAAGTCAAGAGTTCAATGGTTGAAAGAAGGAGAGTGTAACACTAGACTTTTTCAAAGATCCACCATGGCTAATAGAGCTCACAACAGAATCTCTTCGATAAAGAACAAGGATGGGAAGCTTCATATCTCCCATGAGGATATAGAAATTGTATTGGTTTAGCACTTCCGTGACATAACTCAGGAAAACAATTCAGACAGAGAGCAGTTCATCAGGGAAGTAACTAATCACATTCCTAAGCTAGTGTCTAGAGAGGACAATTTCAACCTTAACAATCCAGTAATGAAAGAGGAGTTCAGTGAGGTCCTCAAAGAAATGCAGAATGGCAAAGCACCCAGCTCGGATGGTTTTAATGTGGATTTTTTTAAAGCTTGTTGGAATATAGTTAAACATGATATATTGAATGTAGTGGAGGATTCCAGGTTGAACAGAACTATTCCGAAAGTGATCAATACCTGCTTCATATCCCTAATCCCTAAACAGGACATCGCTCAAACTCCTGACAAATATAGACCCATAACTTTATGCAATGTGGTTTACAAGATCATATCCAAGGTAGTGGCCAACAGGCTCAAACCTCTACTTCCTTCACTTGTTTCAGGGGAACAATCAGGTTATGTGGAAGGTAGACAAATTCTAAATAACACCATTCAAGCTCACAAGGTGGTTCACTCGTTAACTAGTAAGAGGTACGCTGGAATGATCATGCAACTGGACATAGCCAAAGCTTATGACAAGGTGAATTGGTCCTACATCAAGAGAGTTCTAATTGCCTTTTTTTTTTATCATCGCTGGGTTAGATGGGTTATGGCCCTAGTGACTTCCTCCAACTTTTCAATATTGGTGAATGGCTCTCCCTCTGAGATGTTCATTCCTTCTAGAGGCCTCAGGCAAGGACACCTGCTTTCCCAATTTCCTTTCATCCTTATGATGGAAGGACTTGTTCGGTCTATCAAGCATGCTAAAGCAATCGGTAAGATCAAGGACTTTCAACTAATAGAGAATGGTCAAGCTCTGACTCATCAACAATTTGTAGATAATACCATGATACAGGGAATCCCCATAGTCAAAGAAGCTATAGCCTACAAACAAATCCTGAATGACATTGCCAAGGCCACAGGTATGGAAGTTAATCTCTCCAAATCAAAAATATTTTTCTTTAATACCAATATTGTTATTCAGAGAAATATCTCCAGAATTCTAGTTTTTCAATGGGACTCCCTCCCCTCAAAATATTTGGGAGTTCCTCTAACTGCTAAACCAATGCACAAGAGCATGTGGGAACCGTTGATGAATAATCAATAGGACAAAGTCAGAAAATGGACTATCAGAGCTTTAAATTTGGCTGGAAAGTTGGTTCTCACAAAGGTTGTACTTCAATCTATCCCTTTTTTTATGTTATCAGCTCTCCTAGCTCCAAAAGGAGTTCTGCAGCAATTCATAAATATCTAAAGAGACTTTCTTTGCGGTAAGGAGGAGACTAGGAAGAAATGGGCCTTAGTTTCATGGGAAAAAATCTGTAGACCCAAGCACCATGGGGACCTTGGCTTTGGATGACCAAGAGATTCTCAATAATGTTTTAGGGGCCAAACTATGGTGGCATTGGGTTCATGATTCAAAAGCTCAATGGGAAAGTATTTGGAAAGAAAAATATGCTAGCTCCTGGCAAACTAGTGACCTCGTAAGAATGTCTGGAAACATAAAGGGGTCATACATTTGGAATAAAGCCTGGGAGAATAGGAGCCTAGTACAAAAAAACAGTTTATGGGAAATCAAAGAGGGAGATCTAGCACTGTTCTGGGAGGATATATGGAAACAAGAACCAACACTATTAAAAGAGGACTTTTTGAGTCTTAAGAATGAAATAGATACCCAAGGCTTAAATAAAGTAAAGGATTTCTGGGATCATACTCAGAATACAGAAAAGTGGAGAATATGGAGGAACATTAATTGTGGAGATAATAGGCCCTTGAAAACAAAAGCAGAAGAACTTAGGAGAATGTTGGAACAAAGGATGATCTTAGTAGTAGGGGGGTAGGACCAACTAAGATGGGGCAAAAATAAAGAGGGCACCTTTAATCTAAAGGAAGCAAAAGGTATTCTCTTAGAGCTGGATTCCCATGTTCTGGATAAGATCTGGCAGAACCTTTGGAGGCACCAAGGGTGGATGAAGACCAAACTCTTCATGTGGTTGGTTCATCACAAGAAGATCTTGACTTGGAACAATATTAGGACGTGGGGTATTCTGGGGCCTTCTATATGCCAGCTCTGTAAAGCTCAAGAGGAGACAATGGAGCATATTCTCAATAGATGAATTTTAACCTCCTAGGTATGGGATTCATTCACTACCATTTTTCAAAAGACAGATAGGGACAAAGGGAGTATTACTAATACCTTGAATAATTGGAGAAGAAACTCTTCAGGCAATGAACTCCTCAGCTTGGCTTGGGCCCTAACACCAAGCTTCATTATATGGAATGTCTGAAAGAAAGGAACAAGAGAATATTCAAGGATGAATGGAATCCCCATCATTGACTGTTTGAGCTAACCTTGAAATAGCTTAAGGAGACAATTGGCTCCACAGTTCGTAATAACCCTAAGAATCCTCCCTCAGAGGCCGATTTAAGAATCCTCAGATAACTAGGTATGCAGGGGATCATTCCTCAAGGCCTGAAGAGAAAGGTGATTACAAAGGAAGTGGAGAAGGAGTTTTGGCATCCTCCTCTATCAGGTTATTTGAAATTCAACATTGATGGTGCTTCAAAAGGAAACCCAGGAACTGTTGGTTTTGGAGGGGTTTTAAGGGATGAAGAAGGATGCATTATCTTTATCTTCCATTTCCATTTAGGTACAACTACCAACAACGTGGTGGAATTAATGGCTTTGGAACAATGCTTAGAGTTTCTAAAGTAGGACAACTGCTTAAATGTAATTATAGAAGCAGACTATAAGTTAACCATTAACTCGGTGAAAAGAATTAGCTGTGGAGTAGTGCCAGAGAAAGTTTCAAAACAATGGAGGCTAATCCAGGTTTTCCAAAGAATTCAAAGTCACCGCCTTGGTCTTCTCACAATCAGTTTCAACCATGTTCGAAGAAAGGACAATATGCCGGCAGATATTCTGTCCAACCAAGGAGTGTGCTATATAGAAGGCAAGGTTTTGATGGAGTGGCAGGAGTTTCCTCAGAGAAGACTAAAGGCTCTTTGTCTCAAGCAAGTGGAAGAGGATACGGAAGTATTTCAAAACAGAGCCAAGGAGGCAGGTACGAAATGACTATATCTTAGAATGATTCACCTTTGTTCTTCAAACTGTTCTTTGGCAGACGGCCTCAAAAAACCTCAGTGTCCGTTAACGAGATTTCTCAGTTTTTTAGGTGGGCACACTGTGGAAAGGACCACAACACTCTAGGGTTTCATGGCAGGCACAGAAGAAAGAATCTGAGGGATGGGAAGCACATCTTTTCAGCAGTCATAAGTTCCCTAATTTGCTTTTTCAGGAAGGAAAACCACTTCTATGGTGGTTTTCAGGTGATCGCATGACCCTTAAGCTGAAAATGGTTTTAGTGATTTGGAAGTGATTCCATTCTGCTTCCTGCACGTGGCAGGGGGGTGGAAAAGAATACCACCCTCCCCACACACTAATGTCTAGATATCTTGTTCCATGCGATATGTCTCCCAACCATTGGATTTCGCGGGGCAAATCTACGGATAGGAACGATCGTGCAGTTTGGTGGGGCTAGACTATTAAGCATTGTACATCTTCGTCGGGTGATTTCTTCCTCTGCCGGTGGATTGCACATGGTGATTGGATGGTTTCGATTAAAAACACAAGTCAGGGGAGCAGGCGTAGGGAAGACTCTACAGTTTTCTTATGTTCTCCTGTCCACTTTGCGTAAACATTTTTGTTTTTTCAAGGGTTATGCGGTAATCTTTGTTAAGTTGAGGGTCATGCCTTAGGTGGTTAGCATTATTTTTCTTGGGTCGACGGTGTTGGGTGGACATTTGTACATTATGTAAATTTTCGTTGGCTTAATGATATAGAAGGTAATACTCTTGCTTCAACAAAAAAAAATAATAATTTCCATTGAAATCAATGAGTTCTATGAAAATGAAGTATGAAAATGAAAAAATCATATTAGAGAAAATGAAATATGAAAAATAATAAATCCAGTTAAAATATAATCTAATAATATTATTAAGAAATTTTGGAATTAAATTATTCAAAGTTTCGAAAGATTTTAAAAATAAATTAAACAATTATTATAAATTAAAATTTAACTTGTTTCCCAATCCTTTATTATTAATTTTCATCTTTTCTATTTTTATTTTCATTCAGTTTCAATTAAAAAAAAATATAGTTATTTTTGTTCTTTCACTTCCAAACTTTTTTCCTATATCTATTTTCTAATTCTTTGTTTTATGTCATAAATTTCTTATATGGTCACTTCAAAACCTCCTTTAATTTGGTTATTTCAACATTTTCCTACAATTGTTTTTCACTTTAATTTTGACTTTGCCCGCTTTTAAATGTACTCCTTAATTTCTTGATTCACTTAGGAGAACATTATCATTTTTTTTTTCTCTTTAAATATAAACCATTTATTTTATTTTCATTTTTGTTATTCATTTATTTTTAATTTTATTTTGGATTTGTAGCCCCTTAAAATAATTTTTTAGGTTGAATAACTATTATTAAAATGCATTTTGTGTATTGAATTTATTTATTAATTTATTTATTCTTCAAAATTAATATTTTTTTTATAAAATTGTGAATTTTTATTATTTAAAATACATTTTCTTTTGCATATGCTAAACTTTTATTTTACTTTGATTATACAAAATTTATTATTTTTGGTTTACATTTATTTATTTTAATTTTAATTTTAATTTCTACCTATTAATACAGGGTTTTGATTTTATTAACTTAAAGTTTTGACTTTACTTCTTTTTCTTTAATTTTGTTTGTACTTTAAATTTTTACCTATTATATTACTCTTTTGATTTAATTTTTTTTATAGAATTGAGGCTTTTATGATACATATCTAGTTATGAGAGATTTTTCGGCGTAAATTGCATGATATTTCATTTGTCGATTTAATTTCCTTTTATTTATTTTTGTTTGTGTTATAAATTTGTATTGGTTAAGTTAGGGTTTTAATTTAGACTAAGTTTTTATAGTGAAATTTAATTATTGGATGTTTTCATATATGAGATCTTTAAATTTGCACCAAACTTTGCTCATTTTATTCTGATGACAGATAACACATATAGACTCTAGTCTTTGTGAGTGACTAATACTTTAATCACACTCAGCATGACACTACAGATGCATTCTAGCATCACTCTTATGAAGAAGAGGAGAAGAGAATTCTAACTAACTGCTAAGGAACTAGAACAACTCAGATTTAATTTTATGAGGGATGCAACCGCTCATTTATAATATTCATATCCATTGTCTAGTTATTACCTAAGTGGTGAGTGCTGGTTAAAAGTAAAGACTCGGGTGAAAGTGGAAAGCTTGCATTATCTCAACCCTTAAATTCTTTCAACATATGCGGACTGAATCAGACACATTATTATGGGTCCATTACTGCTTCTTATTTAAGTTGAGGGTCCACTACTTCACGTGTGAGAAGGTCTGCCATGCAGTTGAGGTATCTAGGCTTATGTTCAATACGAAAGTCATAATCGTTTAACTAGACTGCCCATCACATGATACATACATTATTATCAGAAATTTCACGGTTTTCTTTTATCATGCCCAACATGATTTTGAGATGGGTTCGGACCAAGAATTTAAGAAGTTTTAAAAAAATCCTGAAATGAGATATACTTTTCTTGACTGTGAATACTTCTCTATGGCTTGAAGGATAATTGAGTTCCACTCCATGAAAGGTTCCTGAGGTGTAGCCACAAAACTATTTAGTGCCATTTATGCATTCAAGAAGAATGCCTCCCCATGCTAAATTTGATGCATGTATTTCAACGACATAAAATCCTTCATCTATAGGGAGCTTCAAAGGAGGAAGGTTCTAAAATTTCTTCTTGATGGATTTCACTGCTTGGTCCAAGGCTTCATTCCATGGGATTGGTGACATCTACAATATTTTTTGCATGACAACTAAATCTTGATCTTGTCCCTTATAGAAACGTCTGATTTAATTCAAACTACCTAGGAATCATTGCAACTAGGTCTAATCTAGGATTTTCTCTAGAAAATTCTGTAGGTTTAGAAGAACATGATCATGCAGTGCGATACTGCTATTAGCAATCTTCAAACATAAGAAAATTACATCTGTTACTCCAATTTCAATCTTTGATTTTGACAAAGCTAACCCATGTTTAACACAATGCTCACAAAATATTTGGAGATGTTTATATTGTTTTCGATATTTTTGGAATAGACAAGTAAATCATTTGTCTAAATAATTAACCAATTTATGCCATGGAAAACATCTTCCATTCTCTTTTGAAATTCACTAGCAACATTCTTTAAACTGAAAGACATTATCTTCCATTGATATTGTCCATGTGGGACAACAAAGTGTTATCAATAAATCTAGTGTCTATGCAGAATTGCTAGTCCCACTAAGACGGGTAGCTATCTTAGAAACAAACAGATTAAAGTTACTTTAATTTTCCTATACGAGAAGTAGATAGGAGAGGAGAAAAGAATACCAAACTCTGTCTTTTGCTTGGTTCCCTGCTTGTTCCTTCTCCCCTCTGATAGATCTTTGCTGCTCTTTCCTTGACCACATCACTTCAAAGAGTACTTGTAAAGTCAAAGCAGCACAATACCTTCAAAGTGCAAAGATCTACAATCATAAACAATATAGGACCAGATATATATTAACCACGCAAATGTATATATTATCATACATACAAGAAAGTGGAGGAAAACTTGAATAGCTTTATTGATGTAAAGATTAGAAGAGAGGATTACAACCCATTGATCTAACCCAACATCATCCTCCCAGCATGAAAGCCCTTCTTCACCTCATGAAAATATTAGTTCACCCAACACTATGATGTTCCACCAGGAAACCAACAACACTTCCTTACAAGATACCAGATTCTAGCCTCTAGATCTCTGGGATGAGGGATCCATATATAGATGATTGCAGGGTGGTGAGTTAGCTTCTGGTATTTTGATTAGTGTATTCTCTCTGATAGTTCTTGATTCCACTTGGATATTGATGATCTTTTACTCATCCCTGGGCGAATTCAGAGAGGAAAGTGTCATAGGAGAAGTTTCTAGAAGATTCCATGATCATCCACCTTGCAAATTGTCTTTGCCATTTGTCTACTCTCGCCCATGGCACCCTACAGAAGGGATTTTTAAGTATGCATCACACTTTTTACATGTGGCAGGCGAGATGCATTGCACCCTCTCCACTGAGCTATTTGTATGGTCCAGTTTTGACCAGTTCTGAGTAGTTTTCTCTGGAGAAATTTTGGGAGATGATGTAATCAGCTGACCTTGTTCCTTTAGGGTATGAAACAACACTTTTAGGGACTCAGAAGCCCTTGGTTTATGAACATATATGATTGGGGTTGATGTGCCCAAATATGTCTATAGCAGTTGCCCCCTAAAGCATGAGGTCGTAAATCTTTTGATGTCGGGTGAAATGCTTTATCATGAGGATTCGAGGTTTTTCGAATTGGAAGGCGGCCTGTAATAAGATATAGTACAATACATTATATTCATAACATTTTCATGATCTAGCTGAGGCAGGCATTCCGATGCTCAGCTTTATAAATTCATTTTCATGTACATAGGATAGACAACTGTCTATGTGGTAGACTGATGATTCTGATAAAGCCATCATCCTTTTATTTGGATGATCATCTATGCAGCAATGATGTACATTTGATGTCCTTATTTTCCTGAATATATCACAGCCCGGATGGATGGAACTAGATCGAGGGTATTCAAACTCGTCCAATCGTCGCCCGAAGTACAAGTCGATCCACGTGAAAAATGTTTTGGAGTCGAACATGGAAAGACATCACCAGATTACCAACCAATGATGTAAGTTATTAACAGGCACGAGAGGAATCACCAATAATGATAATGACCCTCAAGACACTACAGTACAATTCACATGGTGTGAAAATGGGACTTGGCGTCGAAGGCCAGGAAAAATCTTTCAGTCGAAGGCCATTGATGTAAACCTGTCACCGGAAGTGAGAAACTTGCCATTGAGGCATGTAAGCTTCAAAGAACTGAAAGGGTTGTTCCTAGGTCGACTTCTTGGATAATGAGTTGTCTTCGAAAAGAAGTGACCCATCGTAAGAGGGCCTTAATGAATCGCACATCTACGACACATAATGGAGCAAATTATTTTGTGGAGGTGAAAACGATTTGATGATATAGGGTTTAGGGTGCCGGTCATGAAAGAATGAAGCGTGAAGGTATTGCAACGGGTGAGACACAAGCTGGGTTGGTGAATTCTTTGATTCACTTCTCTTGAACATATTGGCGACACTGAAATGGATTGGTAGTGTTAACCCCAAAGATGAATGGTACGATGGACCAATTGTAGTATGACCAGTGAACGGAATAACCCAACCTAACTCAATCATGGTGATGGAGTGAAAGTGTCATGTTCAAGAGTGACTTGCTACCAATAAAGTTTCTTGAAGCTTTCTTCCCAATTTTCCCTAGTCATTGCTGACCAGTACCTCTTTATTTTTATCAAGCTTGAGGAGTATAACATATTCTTGTTTTATAATTTGCCCTTCGAGCAAACCCGTCGCTATGGTTTAACAAGCCTAGCGACAGTGAAACTTGTTCTTGTCTCTATGGACAAGTTTGTCACTATTGGTTTAACAAGTTTAACGACAAAGACAACTCGGTCCTTTTTCAATTTTAGAGAGTCTAAAAAGGGATGGAAAGGAAACTCCAGTAATCCTTTTCATCATATGATCCCTTAAGTCCGAAAAAAGTATAAAATAATATGAAAGGGAATAATTTTCGATAGTTTTAACGAGCTGAACAAAACAAGCGCTTGATATTTTTGTGTAATAATCCCTCAGGTCCAAAATGATTAAAATCTAGAAGAGGGATAACACTTCTGATAGCCTCAACGAGCTGTAGAGGCCAATTGCTCGGCAATATTTTCATATTTTATGAGTCAGATGAAAAGAGCTTAAAGGAGACTCATTTTTGAGGAACGAGTGATATTTTTGGGTAGCTGCTAATTCCAGTTAAGGTTTGGAATTTTCCAATCACGATAGTGTCACAAGGATGGCTAATAGAATCACTCATCGCAACTATTCCTCAAAAGGGTAAACAATCAAATGGAGGTGTATGATCGGCTAAAATAGAGTGGAGGTGATGGTAAGAACACGACCAGGGCTCAAAAGCCGATGATAATGCATTCTCAATGGTTATTTCCCAGAGCTTGGTTCATGTTTTAATGAGATTAGACTCTGGGGGAACATTTGCTCATTGCTTAGATTTAATTTTTAACGAGCTTGAACTTCACATAAAAACTGCTCGTGATAATGGTCATTGATACTTGACCCACTGTTAATGCTATGTTCTTTCAGTGGTCATACTACCTATTCAATTTCTCCATCAAACTGATTAGAAATGAGAATACATGCTTGAAAAATGAGTTAAAACACTAATAGCTTACTTGAATTACGTGAAAAGTAATTTAAAAGTATTTTTTACCCTTCATTTTACCATTTCATTTGAGCTTGAGATTGTTGGAGCTTTGGAGGTGTTTTCCCTCTTGATTTTCACTAGCTGATTTCGGGAGGTTTTGTGGATGATTCTTGGCACCATCTGGACCAGGTAGGAGCTTAAGCTGTGCTCTTTAGTTGCATTCTTTCCTTTTTGAACTCTGAGCACGTTTCCCTGCTTTTTTGAGCCTCTGGGGTTTGAACAATTCAGTCTGCCCCCATCGCACCCTGTGTATATTGAAAGGTTTGATGCATACAGGGCTGGCCACTGGCCAGTCAGTATGCATCACACCCAGTACATAACTAGGGTGCGATGGGTGCAAGGAGGGAAACTTGTGCATTGTTTTTTCATGGAAATTTTGCCTGTTTTTTGCCAAATCAGGATCCTGACTCTTCTCTTGTTTGTTTTGAGAGATTCATCAGAGAAAAATGGTTGTTACATGGTGAGAATGTGAACATGAAGAAGAGGACATGGTTGCTTTACATGATCTAGGTACGGTAATTACATTGCAGAACTGTGGCTTGCTCAAGTTCTTCTACATCTCTAGTATGAGGCAACAAATCAACTTGTTGCAATAGTTCCTCAATGCATGGGATCCTACCAACCAAGTGTTCTAGATTAGAGGAAAATCCATCCCCTTGACTTTCATGGACATCTACTTTTTGACCAATTTATCAAGGTGTGGTGCCCCTCTCTCACTATCAGGTTCCACCCGTGGGGGCGAATCCATGAGGGATTATATTCGTTGATACTGTAGAGAAGTATCTCAACCGAGCAAGGACGGTAAGATCAGCATCTGAGATGTCACTGATCAGTCCTTGAGGACCATCTTGTTCACCTTTTCTAGACTGGATGGTAGTGCGTCTCTTCACTTGGCCAACAGGTCCTATATGCAGTATGCCTTAGAATGCCTTGAACCGAAGGTGTTCAACTGGTGTGATGCAGTACTTTCGGTGATAAAAGAACAACTTACCAAGGTGAAAAATGGATGATCTAAGAACTTTGGCTATGGTTCCATTTTGACTGCTTTCGCCTTGGAGAAGATCCCACTAATGCAACTGCAGTACATTTCACTTGGTTTGGTGCCACCGACTAAGCCATGAATGCAGAGATGGGTTGACCTTATGGCTCGACATGCTAGTCAGCCACAGGTTTCTTTCTGTGATGCCTTCTTTGAGTGGTTCAATCGTCAGGAGATGGTTTATGTTGAGTGTCCGTATGCTAGTATGGATTTTTGGGGTGACCCAGATTTGGTGCTACCGACTCGTGAGTAGTGGAGTGCTCTAGGTAAAATTTCTGACCATATCCTTGTTTATTTCTTTTATAATTTTCCTGTGATTTCTTTTATCAAGACTAATCAAAACTCATGTGCTCATGTAGATATCGGACTGGTGCGACTAGCAGTGCATTTGAGAGCACCATCTATTGTTCCAGTAGGAGAGTCTGTAGGGAGGGTTGTCCTTCGTGACCTAGATGTGGCCGAGACTCTTGCAACATTTCAGGATCAGATCGAAGGCCTCACTCTAGGTATCCCAGATGTGAGGACTAATGAGCTGCCTCTAAGATTACAGCGACATACTACTGGCATGCCACGTCGAAGGACTAGGATTTTACACCTGATTGCACAGGCAGTGACTTGTTATCACCAACACCATTGGCTAGGGCGCCCCCTAGAATTTTGAGTTTTTCGGTCATTTGACCGATTTTGTCTTGGACATAGAACATTATGTGTAAGCCTTAAATAGTTTTATATATATATATATATATATATATTATATATATATATATATATATATATTATATATATAATATAGATATATATATATATATATATATATATATATATCTTATATATTTATATATATATATATATATTTGATTTTCGAAGCTTCATTTTGGTTAAGTTACATGATCCTGATGCAAATATTGATGAAATTCTTTTCTTTTATAAATGTCGCAAATTTCTATCTAACACATAATTTGCCAATGAATCTGTTAATGTGTTTATGTTTCTGGAAATATGTTGATATTGGATAGAATTTCACTGTCTTTCAAAAATATTGACCCTTAGGAACATGCGATAGATAGCTGGATTCCGTACAGAATAGATATCGGTGAGTTGTAGAATGACGAGTTGTGAATCTAGCCTGACAACAAGTCATCGAATGCCATGTGCAATGGAATCAGAGAGGAGCTCTATCAACACATTGTATTCAACGATGTTGTTCGTTGATCGGCCAATACATACCCCTATGAAACTTACTAACTCACTGCTTGGATCAAAGATGACCCAGGCCGCAGAAGATAGGTTCTGTGAATTACGACTTGCTCTATTGGCATATCCAACAAATGATTCCAATGGGTTTGAATTTTATAACAAATTCACAAGTGGATTACCTAACCAAAACGATTGCTCTTAGTGAAAACAAAAATGTAACAAAAGCATATGAAGAGGTTACTACACTGAGTCAAGCATAGTAACGCTTAAGGTACAATGCATTTCAAGGTTGCGACAGTGGAATTCCATCATAATCCACTAATGCGTAGGCTCCTTTTGCTAATACATGATTAACAATATAGGGGCCCATCCATAAAGAATAGAACTTACCTGCTCCTAACTTATCGGACTCTTGGTCGTAAAGTAAAACCAGATCACCTTCTGAGAAGACACGGGGTTTGACATTCTTGTCAAACTGCACCTTGACTCATTTCTTATGTGCTTCATTAGCCAAGGAAGCATCATTATGGGTTTCATCCAGTTGGATTAATTGCAAGAAATGAGCCTCCTCTTCTGAAGTTCTGGGGAGAAGGTCGACTGTAAGTTTGAGGGACGAGATTTCACACTAAACTGGTAAGATTACTTCCAAGCCATACACCAGCTGAAGGGGTGTAAACCTGGTCGCATTTCTCACCAATGTTCGGTATGCCCACAAGGCTGAGTACAGGATTAGGTGCCAACTCCATTTATCGACTCCAATCATCCTTTGTAGCATGCACCTCAGGACTTTGTTGATTGCCTCAACTTTCCCATTAGCTTGCAGATAATATGGAGTAGAGCTGTCATGAGACAATCCTCATTTGGTAGCCAACTCAACCATCATGTCATTGCGAAAATGTGATCCATGATCTGTGACTATAGCTTGTGTAACACCGAATCTGGATACTACATGATTGAAAAAGAAAAGAGCAGTCGTTTCGTCACTGTTGTTTAATGTAGCATCGCCTCAACCCATTTCGTAAAATAGTCAACTGCAACTATGATATACCCATGCCCCCTAGTCGAGGTGGGGTTACATGTCACGAAATCCATGCCCCATTTGGCGAATGGCCCAAAAACGACTACTGGCTGCAGAGGCGTGGGTGGTATTCTGGTTTTCCGATTGAAGATTTGACAAGCATGGCAACTTCTGACTGGGGTTATGCAATCCTTGAACATTGTTGGCCAGAAGTACCCTGCTCATAAAATATTTTATGTTGTAGTGTAACCAGATTGATGCCACCCACACATGCCCGAATGACAATCATTCAGGACTTTTTCGGCCTCCTCATGGGTGAGGCACCTCTGCAAAACTATATCGATACCACAACGGTAAAGTGTATCACCGACAATCATGTAGTCTTTTTCTTGGTATTGAGTACGTCGTTGCTCTGAATGGGAGGTGGTAGACCTATATGTTTGGGTCTGGAGATAGATGATTATATCTCCATACCACAGATCGCCTGAAGATATCAAAAAACAAAGATTCATCCATGATTGTTGCATTGGACGTTGAATCGTTGGACGACGATGGGAGATCGCATAGTAACTCCGTGAAAACTAGAGCTTTCTTTGATTTGGATTTTACAAATTCCAAATCAAACTCTTGCAAAATTGTTATCCACTTGGAATATTTGCCCCCCAGTAACTGTCGTGAAAAGATATAAGTCATGGGGTTGCAATCTAACAAAATGGTAGTTTTTCGAAACAAGATATAGTGTCGAAATCTATGTATCGCTTGAACAGCTGCGAGAGCCAGATTTTCAACATAGGAGTACTTGGTTTCTGTATCATTTAAGTTTCAACTTAAATAATAGATAGGATTTTCAATTCAATTGTCTTCTTGAACTAAAACCATTGCTATGGTCGTATCTGCTGCAGCCAAATATAGGTTAAAGTCTTTTTGATAATCAGGAGCATATATTAATAATGCCTTTATTAGGTATTCCTTTAGAGCATCAAAGGAATCTTGCACAACCTAATCCCAGATGAAGGGTACTTCTTTTTTCAACAAACATTATAATATTTAGCAAGTTCGACATAACTTGGAATGAACCTCCTCAGAAAGTTTGCTTTCCCTTGGAGTTTCTGAATCTGAAGCAATTTTGAAGGTGGAGGAAAATCAATGATTGCCTGAACCTTACACGGGTCGAGACGAATCTTTTCCTTTGAGACTAAAAAGCCAAGTAAATGACTAGAACCAACACAAAACACACATTTGTGTGGATTGAGTCATATCTTGTAGTGTCGGCAACGTAGAAATATCACTCTGAAATGCCATGGATGATCAGTCTGCTTTTGCGAATGAGCCGAGAGATCGTCGAGATATGGCTGAACAATGTTTTCGATGTCATGGAAGTCATAATTAATTTCCCTTTGAAAGGTTGCCCCTGCGTTCTTTAAACCAAAAGGTAGCTTGCGGTAATCGAATGTGCCCCATGGACAAATAAATGTAGTCTTTGACTGGTCCTGTGGGCAGATTTTTATTTGATTATACCCCGAAAATCCATCCATAAATGAAAATCTTTCACATGCAGCGCATTCATCAATTATCTGGTTAATGAAGGGTGTAGGGTAGTTGCCTTTTGGACAAGCTTGATTTACATCCCTATAAACAACGCACACTCTAATCATTCCATGCTTTTTCATTACAGGAACAATATTTGATACCCAATCAGTGAGAGGAACCGGGTAAATGAAACCAGCATGGAGAAGTTTTTCAACTTCTGCCTTGATGGCAGTGGCCTTGTTGGGGTGCACCTACCAAAGCCGTTGTCTTACTGGTTTGACATTTGGATACATCTTAATTTCGTGTTCAACTATAGTTGAGTCGATGCTTGGCATTTCTTCATATGACCATGCAAAGACATCTCTAAACTCGCGAAATAGAGCGTAATATATTTCCAGTTCTGAAGGAGAACAAGATTTTCCAACATGAATATTCTCTACAACATTTGGTTTGGTTGAGATATTGATGGTGATAGTCTCTTCAATATTGGACAAGTTTCGCTCAGAATCCACCATATTTACAGTATTAGATAGGAAATCAAATACTGAAGGATGATCAAGGTCACTAGAACAATCTTCTTTATAATCTGGAATATGGGAACGATGGTGGTAATCTTCCAACGGTGCCCCATCAATCATCATTGACTGAAAAATTCCTTCGTCTGTAGAATGTACATTCGACCAAGGATCTAAAGGGGTACCATATTCTTTAGACCTATCTATCCAAATGCTTGATGAGCATTGCTTTGGGTTCACCTCCCATGCCGAAAACATTGATTGCTACAATATTTCTATTGGGCTTAGAGGAAAAACCTCGCAATGATCCATGCTAACATCGTGATTGGATATATTCTTAATTGAAGACACCATATTGTAGGTTACCACCGTGGCCACGTCTGCCAGATTGTTTGGAGGCGGTAGGGCAAAAGTACCCATCAATTTTGGGTCTTTTAGTAGGCCTACTCCGATATTTTGAAGCGAATGGGAGCTCCCGTGGATCATCGGAATGCTTCCCGTAACTTGTGAACTGTTGGGGAGAAATGTTTGTTGGTCGACGATTGTAATTCCTCCTTGGAAAGGAAATGAAATCTTTCTGAAGTATGTCGACACAACAACAACCATAGCATATACCTAGGGAATTCCTAGTAGGATGTTGTAATCGAGGTTTCCGTCGATAACTTCAACATCAATTTCTACTATCTTTCCCCTTAGTTCGACTTCCAAGTTACTTAAAATCCCATATGGAGTGTATGTTCATCCATCAAATGCTTTCAACGTCGTTGACGATCACGACAAGGGTGATGAGCCCAAATTTTTCCAGCAACTCATCAACATAATACATGTAGATGCTCCCTCACTAATAATCATTCGATGAACAGTTTTGTCGAGGGCTTGCACTTGAATAAGGAAAGCAAGTTGAGCTAGTAACTGAGGGTCATATCCTTTATGATTAAAGGCCACAATATTGGAATCCTCTAGGTCAATCCCACCTATTATTGATAATAGAGCCTACTTTTCGGAGGGGCAATTTTGCAGTACCTCAAGTGTCGACATAGCAGACGGCGATTGGGCCAGGTCCTCTACTATAGTATAATTCTATGCTGCTTTGGCATGAGGATTAAATGTCGATTTGTGTACTACCCGTTTTGGCAGCTTTATCGTTAGCTCAGGAATGATGGGTGGCAAAACCTCGGTCGACGTTGTTGTTGAACTACTAGGTTGATCAGTAGCCTTGTTGTTCGACAGCTGTGGATTCCAATAATATTTATTCCTTGTCGATATCAAAGCATCATTTTGTTGTTTCAAAATGGAAAACATGAGCACTTGGGATGGGGAAGCATTGTCACTAGCAACTAGATTGGTTCCTATATTTGGAAATGGATCAGTCAATACCACTGAGGTTTTTGAATTTTTTAGGAGTTTCCTAAGCTCAGCTCTATGTGGATAGTCTTTCGTCCAATGATCCTCATCGCATATAAAGCATGGACGGTTTGGTTTCCTTTCTCCAGAAGGGTTTGTAGAAGATTTTTCAGGAGATGACTCCTCCTGTTTCTTCTTTTTCCCTTTCTTTTTCTCCTTGCCTCCTGGTTGCTTCGGTTCTTTGCCTTTGTCAGTCGACATTGCATTTACCTATGAGGTGAGAAGTTCTTCATTTTCATTTTGACTAGAAACTGTATGAGCTTTCTTCGATGTAGCCTTTACATTTTTTGTGCTAGTCATACCTATCACACCATTTCTGGCATGAGAGTATTTGTTTTATTTAGGAGGAGGAGGAATGGAAAATTCCAGTCTAGGAGCATCAAGGATTTTGTCATACATCGTGCCAGACTGAGTATAGATCAAGTCTAGATATTGCGCACGAGAAATGACTTTCTCTTCAGTGATGACCACTCCCTTTGCCACATCTTCTGTGATAGAAGGTAACAATGACTTAATAAACCATTCAGCTAATAGCTGATCAGGAACATATTTTTTTACCATTCTATGATGACGTCGCCACTCATGGATATGATTAGATATGTGAGTGGCTTTCGTCTATTTGAAATTGGTAAGAAGCTCTCTTCCTATTTCGTACCTTATTGGTAACTGAAAATGGGTTAAAAAGGTTGAGGCAAGGGTGCTAAAGTTATCAAATGAAGCTCTAGGAAATTCAATGTACCATTTTTCTGCTGGACCAATTAACATTTGCTAAAAAAGGCAAAGCCTAATCGAATCATCATTGGGAGTGTTGGAAAAACACCACAGATGAAAGGTCATCACATGATTCGACGGGTCTTCACCCGAATTTCCATTAAATTTAGGAATATCTGACAGATTTTTATGAGGAATTGCTAGCCACCAAGGGGCATAAGCAATTGGATCGTTTGCTATCCGATTTAGATCCGGTAACTCTAAATTCACCTTGAAGGGAAACTGTTGATTCAGGTTTGGTGAAGCATACCCATGATAGGATGGTATTGCTTCAGCAGTGGGTCTTTTCATACCAACATAATGAATTTGATGTTGATAACTTTGGTAAGGTTGATGAGCATAACCATTTTGAAATGATTGTTGTCGACCGTTTTGAATATACAGTTGCCCATTACTCGCAAAGACTTGCTACTCAGATCCTTGGTAAGCTTGTTGGAATTGCGGTTGTTGATATTGCACCACCCATGGTTGTGAGACCATTTGCTGCTATCCAATACTCGCTATTTGACCAAGATGAGGGGTAATACTACCCGTTTGAACCTGTGTCACTCTGGTTAGGGAGCCACTAATCGGTGATTGTGGTTGTGTCATGGGGACAAGAGGTTGTTGTATTACGACCTGAGAGACTTGAGGTTGGCATACAATAGGCAATGCTTGTACTTGCGACACTATCACAATGGCCAGTGTAGTGGGGATATTTGACACAGGTAGGTTTTCTTGCATTGAGTATACAACTCTTGGTTGTTGAGGCAATATTGGCACCCAACCAGTGGATGTAATTCCAGCATGACTTGAATTCTGTTGCGAACTCCCATATGGTTGTTCTCCCAGAGGAAACAATGAAATGAAATACTACCCCCCATATGGTGGTAATCCAGTGTTCAAAGGATCAATTGGCCTTTGGGGACCGGACTGCGCAAATTGATACTATTGCAAAGGATAAATTTGTTGAGACTCAACATAAGAGATTCCGGATATTATTCCAGACGAAAAAATGGGAACAGACCATAGTGTCGAAATAGTCCATGGATGGACTCCATCTAGTGCTTGAGAGCTATTTGGGACAGATGGTACACCAACGAACATTGTTGGAGTAGCAGCAGGAGGTTCTGCTGCTGCTGCAACAGATGACACAGTCCTAGATGTCGACGGTTGTTCAGACATATCTAATCTATCCAAAATATTTCCTAGTGATTCTACAGGAACTTACGATGAAGGGAGACTAACCTCTGATGAAGAAGGATATAGGGTGATCCTGGCTCCAAAATGCAATGGAGTACTGGATGGAGGATCCTCGACAATCTCTTCTATAGCAATCAATCCAGCTGAGAGAGGTAGACCGTCAGGTCTGTATAATATTTCTGGTGCCGAAGAAGGTATAGACTCTACAGCGACAGTTTTTGGAGGGGTAACACCTTCCGAATTAGCTGTAGATGGAGTCGATTCAGGAATAGAAGTGTTTACCATTACATTAGGATTAGTTCTAATGTCCACTTGTGGCCGCGGAACTTCTTCTGTAAAGGTAGGGGTACTAGAGATGGTTGGAGTAACCGGAGTCCCAGAGGATGTTGGAACACAAGTTCCAAGCAAACTAGGGGACTTTGATCCAGTTAAACGAGTTCGCTTTGTCCAAAATAGTTTCGTTTTCTGAGTCAAAGACGGTTGACTCATTAATCTCCGTGAACGATGGGGTTTCGATTGAATTTCTTCCACAATTGTAGATTACTTGATCAACTCAAAATAAAGGGGATAAAGTGATTCCGAATTTAATGAATTTTAGACGCTTTGACACAACTTGCTTTTTCAATTTTTAAGAGTTGATAAAAGGCTAAAGATGACTCTACTAGCCTTCGATTTTTAATGAGCCTGAAGTGACAAGGGCTCAGATGGACCTTTTCCTTTAAGGAGTTTGAAAAAGAATGAAAGAGACTACTTTGGAAATCTAGACAGAGGGATTACCAAACCAATCGCAAAACTGCAGAATAATTTTTACGGTACGGTAGTCAATCTTCCCGAATGATGTGTTCAGTGCATTGTAATCGATAGGGTGGCAAACACGGCTTCCTAAGGATAAAGGATATAGCCTATTGTCGTCTCCCAATATATACTTGATAGTACGTGGGAGCACAAGTTCGTACTGGCACTTGTCATCTCAAAGAGGAGGAATCACCCAACCTACAATGAAAGTGATAATTACCAGGCTTTACGACACCGGAATACGTCTCTAGCCTAGACTTCTAAATGTTGTGTGTTAGGTTCCAAAGCGTTTTTATGTTCATTTAATTTATTTTATAGTTGATATTTCTTAAAAAGTTTTCCTTTCAGGTTCACCACGTGATGTAGATATACAATTCCTAAAATGAAATCTAAGATGATAACAATCATTTAATCTTCTTTCTGCAATGAAAATCCTAGCTACTAAGGAAAGAGAAGTTGGATTCTTTCAACATAGATCAGAGAGCACACACTAGATGCACTGTCCTAAATCAAAATCAACAAGCAGTCTAAATGCAAATGCATATGCATGTATTTGTTTTCGCTTTCTTAATGTTTGAATGACAAAAAGAATGCTAAGTACAAATCTGAATCGTTTCAAGAGACAATACTAACGATTTTCTTTTCAAAAGATGAAAGGAAGATAATGATGACACTTCATGATTTTGAATTGAAAACTGCTTTCGACACTTGAAAAACTATTAATTCAAATTAGATATAAGAGTAACAGTGCAATCAACCATCAAGAATAGTAAGATTCTTTTATTTGACTGAAAACGACACTTGCGACACTTCCAAATCAAAAGATGGTAGTTTGATTACGCTACTTCTTTGTAAAGGAGAACTGTAAATGACAAGCAATACATAAAATCATTTACAGTTCTTTGTACTATGGAGGTTGAATCATGCGAAGGAAGGGAGTTTCCACACTGGCCTACTAATCACAGACAACAAAACTCTTGAATAAATCTGAAGAGAGTGAACAAAAAACCAAAATTTGGAAGTAGAAGAAGTCTTATCTTATCATCGCACTTATAACACAAGGAAAGAGTGATGCATCTCACCTACTGCACATGGGAGGTGTGATGCATCCATATTCCCAAGAAGAGAAGGTGCGACGGTCTAGGGATGAGACTTCAACTAGGTTCTTAGTCACAATTTGCAGCTTAGTTCAGGGATTTAGGCTGAGCTAATGATAGTCAGCAAATACAAATCACAGGGGCTGATCTAATGAGGCTACTTGAGCCACCACCAAGGCAACTAGGATGTTTGCAAATCAATTGTTCAGTTTATAAACAAAACCTGAAGATAGACTGAAGCAGCATTGATCTACCTTGAACTTGCATAGCAAATGTAGTTCGAAGGCTAGCTGGCTTGACTTTAGGCTCCATCTGTAAGTTTATAAAGAAAACAAATATAGACAAGCAAACAAGCTATTCGCTCCCTAGTGGAGTCGCCATTTTGTTATCGGGAAATCTAGTGTCTATGCAGAACTGCTAGTCCCACTAAGATGGGTATCTATCTTAGAAACAAATAGACTAAAGTTACTTTTGTTTTCCTTTACGAGAATTAGATAGGAGAGGAGCAAAGAATACCAACCTTTGTATTTCGCTTAGTTCCCCACTTGTTCCTTCTCCCCTCTGACAGATCTTTCCCGCTCTTTCCTTGACCACTCTGCTTCAAAGAGTCCCTGTAAAGTCAAAGCAGCATAATACCTTCAAAGTGCAGAGATCTACAATCATAAACAATATAGGACCAGATATATATTGACCACACAAATGTATATATTATCAGACATACAAGAAAGTGGGGGAAAACTTGAATAGCTTTATTGATGTAAAGATTAGAAGAGAGGATTACAACCCATTGATCTGACCCAGCGTCATCCTCTCAACATGAAATCCCTTCTTCACCTCATGAAAAGCTTAGATCACCAACCACTATGATGTTCCACCAGGAAACCAATAACACTTCCTTATAAGATACCAGATTCTAGCCCCTAGATCTCTGGGATGAGGGATCCATATATAGATGATTGCAGGGGGGTGAGTCGGCTTCTGGGATTTTGATTAGTGTCTTCTCTCTGATAGTTCTTGATTCCACTTGGAGATTGATGATCTCTTACTCATCCTTGGGCGAATTCGGAGAGGCAAGTGCCACAGGAGAAGTTTCTGGAAGATTCCATGATCATCCACCTTGCAAAATGTCTCTTCCATTTGTCTACTCTTGCCCATCACACCCTACAAAAGGGCTTTTCAGTATGCATCACACTTTTTTCATGTGGTAGGTGAGATGCATCACACCCTCTACACTGAGCAGTCTGTATGGTCCAGTTTTGACCAATTCTGAGTAGTTTTCTATGGAGAACTTCTGGGAGATGATGTAATCAGCTGACCTTGTTCCTTTAGGGTATGAAAGAATGCTTTTAGGGACTCAGAAGGCCTTGGTTTATGGACATATATGATTGGGGTTATTGTGCCCAATATGTCTATAACACAAAGGCCATTATATAATGATCTTTAGCAGCCATTCCAATTTGGTAGAAACCTGATTTAAGATCGAACTTGTTGAAGATGTTACATCCTTTCAGTTCTTGGAGAAGAACATCTTAATTTGGCAGAGGATATTCCATATTTTTTAGCATTTCATTTTATGGGTTGTAGTTGATCACCATGTGAGGTTGGTCTCTTTTAATCTCTGAATGTTTGTTGATGTAGAATGCTCGGGACATCCATGAGCTCTTGGCTGGTTCGATTAGGCCCTTTTCTAAGAGATCTATAATCTCTTTTCGATAGTAATCCAAGTTGGTTAGACTCATCAGAGGAACCAAGGATTTTTATGGTCTTATTTGTATATCATCTGCTTATGGTATATCGATCACATACTTTTCTCGTGCCCAGAAAGCATTGGGGATATCTGAAGTACACTGGTGGATAATATTTTCAGAAATTTCTTTCAAATAACCTTGACAATGAGCTGTGGTAAAAGAAATGATTATTTCTTTTTCTAGACTTTTGTAGGCCTTGGATGTTCTAGTTTTTTCTTGTGAGGGATGGAGAATGTACAAGAAGTTTTGAGAGGAATCTGTATAGACGTACCAAAAATAGTCATGGAAAATATGAGTTGGTGGTAGTCAATAGAAATGGGAGACCAACGAGTAAATAATTCAGAACCTAAAATAATGTTAGTTGTGATGTCATTAAGTTTGAGGAATTTACATTGAACTAGATGGTCTTGGATGGACATGGGGAAACCAACTACTTGATGTGGGAGAGGCAAAATTGAATCAGTAATGCTCGCACTGCCCTCCATTGATTTCTCCCAATAGAAAGGGGGAATAGAAAGATGGCAAGCTAAATTAAGTTGAGTGGCTGAATCAAGTAAAAAATCTAAGGAATATGGTTGGAAACCATGGGGACAAAAGGTAAGAGGAATATAAAATCTACGTTGACTAGCGAGATAAAGAGACTTAGTAGGATAAGGTGTAGACAAATCAAGTGAATCCTGCCATTGGGCATAATCTGTTGTAGGAGAGACAGGGGAAGATTGTTCCAAACTGTCTATAACCTTAGTTGCTAGATGGTTGAAATCATCAATATAGGATTCAACAACTTCTTTCTCGAGATGGTGCAATTGTGCTTTGAGCATGTAGATTTCTGTGGCAAGGGAGCTGATCTTTGCTTGCTTGTCACAGATCTGCTTATGTATGGAGGTGCAGGAGGCATGCTTGACAAGTTGTCGCTCTGGATGCTTGGCTGGATGGCCAACACATAATGCAACTAGATTCTAGTAGGAGGAAACAAAATAGGCTATATCCTTATCATTTTTTTTGGTCCTCATCTTACTGGATTACTAAAGTTCTCGATGGTTTAAAGTGGTCATGTCAACCTCGATTCTTTTGATCTCATCATGAATGTTCATGCAAAGATTTATCTACCATGGTGGTATTTTTTCGAGAATTTTCCTTAAGTCTGCAAGCCACTTGTTAGGCATAGGAAACATACAAAAGCGGTAGGACTACAAACTATCTTCATCATTAGAATTTCCATGGAAACCAGGAACGCGTTTTCCATCTTCTTCTTCTACCTTGGAATCATCTTCTGGTTAATATATTTCTCTAGTAGAGCATTTGTCACAATCATAGTAGAATAGATCCCACATAGTAGGTTCTAAGGTATCTTTGAATAGAGCTTCTAGCTTTGGCTTTCATGTTTTTTGTGGACATTCATTTTCCCAATGACCTTCCTTATTGAAGATAAAACATAAAACTTATTTAGCTGAAGTCTTTCAGTATCAAAGGAATGGTCATTTATTCTCGTAAGGCTTCTTTCTAGGTTGATATGGATTCTTGTAAGCTTCTTTCTAAAACTTACTCTATGAGGACCAATGCTTCTTATGCAGATGTTTTGATTTACAAGAGCACTTGGGGTCACAATTGAAGGGTCCCTTACCCCAATTGGGAATCTGGCCAACTGTGGTGAAAAGATTATTTGAAAAGATCTTATTGTAATCCATGAAGTCAGTCATAACATGTTTAGCTAAATAGTGTTCTTCAATGACTTTCTTGATGTGGCCACGGAATATTGCTAATGTCATGCCTGACACAGAAAGATGTCTGTCTTCAAAATATTTGTTGATAGCAATGGGAAGAACACCAGGCATACTCTTGATATACCTCTTGAGGTATTTTGTATTAGCATAGGAATTGGATCAGATGAGCCAATCCTACATTTGAAAAAATAATCTTCCATAAGGCCAAGATTGCTTAACTGGTTAGACATAAACAATTCATTCTAATGGTCTAGATATTCATCAATTGTAAGGCCAAAAAATTGTGCACGTATAGAAATGAGCAACTAAACAATAGATCATTATCACAAAGGATGTCTTCTTGGGCTGATGTGGAGGCGTAATCCCACCAAGTATGTGCTAAGCCACCAAATCCATTGATAATGAGTTGTGTGATGCTACAGAGAGAAAGGGCAGGGTCATCAATCTGTTTTTTTGTTTCCCAACTATTGAGGAGACTCATTGCATTCTCCATTTCGATCATCAGCTGGAAATTTTGAAAAAACTTGGGTTCTTGCGGCATAGCTTGGATGGCTGCACTCATAGTTGAAACTCTAGTTGTTTCGCCAACTTGGGTAATCTGCAAAGGGATACCTGGTTCTTGGTTTACATAAACAAAGGAACTAATTTATTTGGCCCTTTGAAAGGGTAGGACCCTTTTCTTGCACCTGTTGCAAGAAGGATGTTGTGACAAAAGTAGCTAACTCGATCTCATCTTCTTCCACTATTTGAATCCCAAAATTCCACCTAGGGAGCTTATGATTAACTACACTAAGGCTGAAAGTGCGCCTAATATTTTTATCGCGATTATCTATAAACATAGCCAAATTTGATGGGTTTTCCAAAAGAGAACGGTCAAGGATCTAAATGTTAGGTCTTAACTTCTTGATGATTGGGGTAGTTATGGACAAAACCTGAGATATAGTTGCCAGCCTCTTGGCTAGATTTGTATTGGATGTTGTAAGGACTGATATGTCAGTTATCTTGTGACCTAGAAATTCTAATATTGCTCAAATATTCTCGTACATTTCCTTTTCTTAAGAGACTATTTTTTAACCTTAAGGACGTCACTGTGCAAATCATTAATGTTCTTTTGACTCGAGGTCGAGTGGGAGATTTTCATAGTTAAGTTGTGTAGTGTTAATACCAGATGTAGTGACTGCTAGTAGTGTGGTGTAAGATGAATTCCATTTTCTTTTGACCATCATCATCAAACTGTCAGAAAGCTATATAAGGTAGGTTCCTTCCTGGAGTGTACAATTATTATCCTATGCTAACTTTGACAGTTCTAGTTCTTTCTACTCAGGGTAGCCAAGTGAGAATTAGAATGTGAGGTTTTTTTGGCTTAGTAGCAGTACTAAAATTTTGTATTTTCTGATTGTAGGCTAGACATTATTGGTGATGACCTCGGTGTTTTGTAGTAAGCTCTGTTGCAGAGATTGCGGGATGGTTTTGGACCATCTCTGCAACCTTCTCTCGAAAGGTTGTTTGAACTTGGGTTGGCAACCGCAAGGATTGTGTAGCAGCATTAAATCGAATTGGGTGTGCTTTGGAAATCTTTTGGCCTTCTTTTAGTAAGTCTAATTGTTGGTATTGTTCATATTTAGCTTCCCAATGTTCAAGATATTGGATTCCAGTCCATTCAAATGTAATAGGAGTTGTAGATTTAGTTGAACCAAATTCCACCTCACTTATAAGTTATGAAGTATGATGGATATGGGGTTGTAGTGAGGGCATGTTGTCATTTCCAAAGCAAACAATAGTCAAAGTTTTGAGCTAAATTATTTTAGATTGACATTTCATGTCAAAACCTTAGGGATGAATATAAGGTTATAGAAGGTCATAGATGTAAGGGTAATCTAATCACATAATAGTTCGGATAGATAGTACCAAAGGTAGGTTCATAATGCAGAGGGATGGCAGAACCTCCTATTATGGCATCGGCTAATTGCTTATGCTGAGTTTTTATCACAATGCAAAGGCTATTGATATTCATCGATGGTCAAACAAGAGAGTTTCGGCCAAAATGGATTACCCCCAGATGGAAATATTTGAAACCTTGGGATTTTGCTCAATCGATTTGTGACTTTTCAAGAAAGGGGATTTGGATGGGTTCATCTTGAGATGTAAAACTTAAGTCAACAGAATGAACCTAAATCTGATAAGAGGCAAAATATTTATAAAAGGGCATGCTATATACTTGACCAGGTAAAAATGGTAGGATTTTCTAGTTTGGACCTCGGTCGGTTTCAGAAATAGAAATAGTAGAAGAAGAAGTCAAAGCTTCTCTGTAAGAAGACTTTAGGCGTAGGAGAGAAACCAAAGGAGCTAATGCTTCAATCTCTACCTGGTTTATTGTTGATAAATTTGAATCCATTTTGTTATACACCTAAATCCCTTGCCCTCCACCTAGAACAAGTGATCTATGCTTTTCTAGTTGCGACTTAAAACTCAATGGTTCTTAGGGCATGATATGGGTCTGCTACAACAAGAGAAGATGCAACTATATCAGACTAAAGAGATAGAGAAACAAACCAACATGGGTAATTAAGATTGGATCTTTACATTTGCACCAAACTTTTCTCCTTGTATTCTAATGGAGGATAACACATATAGACTCTAGTCTTTTTGAGTGACTGATATGTTAATCACATTGAGCATGACATTGCAGGTGCAATTTAGAATCACTCTTATGAAGAAGAGGAGAAGATAATTTTGACTAATTGTTCAAGAACTAGAACAACTCGGATTGAATTTTATGAGGGAATCAGCCACTCATTGATAATATTCATATACGTTGTCTAGTTATTACATGATCAAGGAGTGTCAGTTAAAAGTAAAGATTTAGGTGTAAGTGGAAAACTTGGATTATCTCAACCCTTAAAGTGTTTCAACATATGAATACCAAATCAAACACATTATTTTTGGCCCACTACAGATTCTTCTTTATTCTGAGGGTCCACTGCTTCACATGTGCGAAGGTCTACCATGTAGTTGAGGTATTTGGGCTTATGATCAATACCAAAGTCATAACCATCTAACCAAACTACCCATCACATGATGTGGACATTATTATAGATAGGTTCACAGTTTTCTTTTATCATTCTCAGCATGCTTTTGAGATCGGTTTGGACCAAGAATTTAATAGGTTTTAGATAAATCCTGAAATGAGATATATTTTTCTTGACTGCAAGTACTTCTTTATGGTTTGAAGGATAATTGAGTTTAGCTCCATGAAAGGTTCCTGAGCTATAGCCGCAAATATCTTCATTGTCATTTATGTGTTCAATAAGAATTCCTCCCCATGTAGAATTTGATGTATCTATTTCAAGGATGTAAATCCTTCATCTACCAAGAGCTTGAGAGGAGGAAGGTTCTAAACTTTCTCCTTGATGGATTTCACCACCTCGGATAGACTTGATTCCATGGGATTAGTGACTTCTTCAATATTTGTTGCACGAAAACTAGAACTTGGGCTTATCCTATATAGAAACTTGTGATATAATTCAGACTACCTAGGAATCGTTGCAGTTGGGCCTTGTCTAGGATTTCCTCTGGCAATTTCTGTAGGTTTAGAAGAACATGATCTTGTAGTGTGATACTGCCATTATTAATATTCAAACCTAAGAAAATTACATCTGTTAGTCCAATTTCAATCTTGGATTTTGACAAAGTTAATCCATGTTTAACAAAATGCTCACAAAATATTTGGAAATGTTTAAGATGTTCTTTGATATTCTTGGAACAGACAAGTAAATCACTTATGTGGATAATTGACTAATCTATGCCACATAAAACATCTTTTGAAATTCACTAGGAGTATTACTTAAACCGAAAGCCATTACCTTTCGTTGATATTGTCCATGTGGGAAAAAATTTGTTTTATAAAGATCTTTAGCAGCTATTACAATTTGGTAGAAACCTGATTTAAGATCGAAGTTGCTGAAGATGTTACATCCTTTCAATTTTTGGAGAAGCACTACTTGATTTGGAAGAGGATATGCCATATTTTTTAGCACTGCATTTAAGGACTTGTATTTGATCACCATGTTAGGCTGGCCTCTTTTGATCACTGAATTCTTGTTGATGTAGAATGCTTGGCACACCCATGGGTTATTGGCTAGTTTGATTAGGCCCTTGTCTAAGAGATCTATAACCTCTTTTTGGTAGTAATCCAAATCAGTTGGACTCATCATAGAAGCTAATGCTTTTCTGTGGTCTGGTTTGTATATCATCTTCATATGGTAGATCGATCACATACTTTTCTCTTTCTCAGAAAGCATTGGGGATATTTGAAGTACACTACTGGATCTTTTCATAAATTTCTTTCAAATAATCTTGACAATGAGCTGTGGTAAAAGAAATGATTCTCATTTTTTGTAGACTTCTGTTGGCTTTGGCTAAAAAATTGGAAAATAATAATAATAAAATAAAAAAGAAATTTTAGATTAATTAATTTAAAAATTAAATTATTAAATTTAATTTTCCTTAGATACTCTTAGGATTAATTAACTTATTAATATAAAAATATAAAACAATAGAAAGAATTATAAATTAATTAAATTAATTAATATTAAGACTAATTATGAAATTAAGTATATAATTTAATAATATTTCTTTATTGTATTATGTGTTTTATTAATTAAAATATAAGAAAAACAATTAAAACAATAAAACTAAACCTAATCTCTATTATACCATGTACATTAAGGTAATTAGTAATAAAATAAAAAAAATTATTTTAATAAAATAAAAATAAAACTAATTAATAAAAATAAATAAAAATTCATTTAACAATACTAAAATAAACTTACAATTAATCAATTAGTAATAAAAACAATTGGAATAGTTAAAGCCAGAAAAATCTGAATGTAAAAATAATTAAACTAACAATATATAATATAATTGAAATAAAATAAAAAAATCAAAAAAGAGAATCATAATGATTATATAAAGGGGTTGGCTTCTTATAAAATCTAATCGAGATCAAGGTTTATTTATACTCTGGTCGAAAGATTCTTCTCTCAAGGAACTTGATTCATATTCTATCAAATTTAGTCCTCATGATGGACCCACTTTGGGGTTTGAAACGTCAACAGAATGAACACAATATTGTGGATAATCCAAATCATGCTACTCCAAATGTACAAGAAGTTTTGAGAGGAATCTATACAGACTTACCAGAAATAGTCATAAAAAATAATGAGTTGGTGGTAGTCAATAGAAATGGGAGACCAATGGGTAAAGAATTCAAATCCTAAAATAATGTTGGTCGGGATCTCATCAAGTTCGAGGAATTTACATTGAACTTGATGGTCTTAGATGGAAACAAGGAAATCAATTACCTGAAGTGGGAGAGAAAACATTGAACAAATAATGTTGGCATGCCCTCCATTGATTTATCACAGTAGAAAGGGGGAATAGAAATATGGCGAGCTAAATTGAGTTGAGCGCCCAAGTTAATTAAACAAGCTAAGGAATATGGTTTACAATCAGGGGGACAAAAGGTAAGAGAAAAATATAATTTGGGTTGAGTGGTGAGAAAGAGAGCGAGAGAGAGAGAGAGAGAGAGAGAGAGAGAGAGAGAGAGAGAGAGAGAGAGAGAGAGAGATACTGGGATAAAGCACAGAAAAATTAGGTGAATCAGGTCTCTGGGCATAATCTGGTGTAGGCGAGAGAGGGGAGGAATGTTCTAGCTTGTCTAGAACCTTAGTTGCGAGATGTCCGAAATGATCATCAAAGGATTCAAATACTTCTTTCTCTAGTTGGTGCAATTATGCTTTGAGCACCTTGATTTCTGCAACAAGGGATCTGATCTTTGATTTCTTGTTGTGGATTTGCATACATATGGATGTGAAGGAGACACGCTTGACAATTTTTCGCTCTGGATGCTTGGCCGAATGGTTATCATATAACTTAGCTAGATACCAATAGGAGGGAAAAAAATACGCAATCTCCTTCTCCTTTTGTTTGGTTGTCATCTGGCTGGATTACTGAAGTTCTGGATGGTTCAAACTGGTCATGGTGGCCTCTATTCTTTTGATCTCATCATGAATGTTCATGCGAAGATTTATATACCATGGCAATGTTTGCTCGCAATTTTTCCTTAAGTCTACAAGCCACTTGTTAGTCATAGAAAGAATACAAAAGCAATAAGATTGCAAACTATCTTCATCATCAAAACTACCATGGAAACCAAGAACGAGGTTTCCATCTTTTTCTTCTACCTGAGAACCATCTTCTAGATAATAAATTTCTCCAGTAGGATCTTCATCATAATCATAGTAGAACAAATCCCACATAGTAGATTTGTTTTCCCAATGAACTTCCTTATTGCAAATAAAACATTAGACTGATTTAGCCTGAGTCTCTTGGTACCAAATAAATGGTCAATTTTTCTAGAAAGGCTTATTTCCAGGCTGATATGGATTCTTGTAAGCTTCTAGATGAAACTTACTCTTTAAAGACTAATGCTTCCTATTCATATCTTTGGATTTACAAGAGCATTTGGGGTCGTGATAGAAGGCCCCCTTACCCGAGTTGGGAATCTAGCCAACTTTTGTTTAAATCTTATTTGAAAAGATCTTGTTTTACTCCTTAAAGTCAGTCATAGCATGTTTAGCTAAACAATGTTCTTCAATGAATTTATTGATGTGGCCATGGACCATTGCTAAGGTCATGCCTGAAAAAGAAATATCTTTCTCTTCAAAATATTTGTTGATAGTGGTGCCATGCATACTCTGGATATACCTCTTGAGATATGTTGTATTAGCATAGGAATTGGATCGGATGATCCAATCCTGTAGCTAAAAAAAAATAATATTGAATAAGACCAAGATTGCCTAACTTGTTAGACATAAAAAAATAACTGTAATGGTCTATATCTTCATCAATTATAAGGCCGAAAAATTGTGTGTATAGAGAAGTGAGCAACTGAACAACATGATTTTTATGGCCAAGAATGGATTCTTGGGATTATATGGATGCCTAATTCCACCATGTATGTGCTAAGCCACCAAATCCATTGATAATGAGTTGTATAATGCTATGGAGAGAAAGGATAGGGTCATCAATCTGTTTTTCATTGCCTAACAATTGAGGAGACTCATTGCATTCTACATTTCGATCATAGGCTACCAATTTGGAAAAAACATGGGTTCTTGTGGCATAGCTTAGATGGCTGCGCTCATACCTTAGAACCTACTATGTGGGATATGTTCTACTATGATTATGACGAAGAACCTACTAGATAAATCGATTATCTAGAAGATGATTTTGAGGCAGAAGAAGAAGATGGAAACCTCGTTCCCAGTTTCCATGGCAGTTTTGACGATGAAGATAGTTTGCAATGCTACAACTTTTGAAAGCTTTCTATGCTTAACAAGAAGTTTGCAGACTTAAGGAAAAGCTTGAGTAAACACCGCCATGGAAGATAAATCTCCACATGAACATTCATCATGAGATGAAAAGAATCGAGGCTGCCATGACCACTTTAAACCATAGAAAACTTTAGTCATCCAATGAGATGAAGTCAAAAAAAAAGGAGAAGGATTTAGACTATTATGTTCCCTCCTACTGGCATCTGGCTGAGTTATACACTGACCATCTATCCAAGCATCAAGAACAACAACTTGTCAAGTGTGCCTCCTATCCATCCATGCATATGCAGATCCACGACAAGAAAGAAAAGATCAAATCCGTTGTTGCATAAATCCATGTGCTCAAAGCACAATTGCACCAGCTCGAGAAACGAGTTGTTGAATCCTCCAATGATGATTTCGACCATCAAGCAACTAAGGCTCTAGACAGTCCAGAACAGTCTTCCCCTGTCTCGCTTGCACCATATTATGGCCAACAACCTGATTCACCTGATTTGTCTCCACTTTATCCTAGTAAGTCTCTCTCTCTCCATAGTCAACCTAAATTGTATATTCCTCTTACCTTTTGTCCCCCTAATTGTAAACCATATTCCATAGAGTGTTTATTACATTCGGGCACTCAACTTAACTTAGCTCACCATATTTCTATTCCCCCTTTCTACTGGGAGAAATCAATGGAGGGCAGTGCCAACATTACTGGTTCAATTTTTTCTCCTCCACATCAGGTAATTGGTTTCTTTGTGTCCATCCAAGACCATCTTGTTCAATGTACATTCCTCGAACTTTATGACATCCCTACCAACATTATTTTAGGTTTTGAATTATTTACCTGTTTGTCTCACATTTCTATTGACTACCACCAACTCATATTTTCGATGACTATTTTTGGTAAGTCTCTATAGATTCATATCAAAACTTCTTGTACATTATTTGTCCCTCACAAGAAAAAATTAGGATAGACAAAGCCTGCAGAAGTCCAGAAAAATAAAGAATCATTTCTTTCGCCACAGCTCATTGTCAAGATTATTTCAAAGAAATTCCTGAAAAGATTATCCAATAGTGTACTTCGGATATCCCCAATACTTTTGGGCATGAGAAAAGTATGTGGTTGATCTATGATATGGATATGATATACAAATCAGACCACAGAAAGCATCAGTTGCTCTCATGAGTCCAATCGAGTTGGATTACTACCAGAGAGAGATTATAGATGTTTTAGACAAGGGCCTAATTGAACCAGCCAAGAGCCCATGGGTGTACTGAGAATTCTATGTCAAAAATCATTCAAAGATCAAAAGAGGCCAACCTCGCATGGTGATCTACTAAAATCCCTTAAATGCAATGCTAAAAAATATTGCATATCCTTTGCCAAATCAAGTAGTGCTTCTCTAAAAACTGAAAGGATGCAACTACTTCAACAAGTTCGATCATAAATAATGTTTCTAACAATTTGGCATAGCTTCTAAAGACCATTATAAAATGGCCTTTGTTGTCCCACATGGATAGTATCAATGGAAGGTAATTCCTTTCGGTTGAAAGAATGATCCTAGTGAATTTGAAAAAATAATGAAAGATGTTTTCTGTGGCATAGATAAGTTAATTATCTACACAGATGATTTACTTTTCTATTCCAAGAATATCCAAGAACACCAGAAACATATCCAAATATTTTGTGAGCATTGTGTTAAACGTGGATTAGCTTCGTCAAAATCCAAGATTGAAATTGGAGTAAGATATGTAAGTTTCTTAGGTTTGAATATTTCTAATGGCAGTATCGCACTGCAAGATCACGTTCTTCTAAACCTCTAGAATTTTGCAGAGAAAATCCTAGACAAGACCCAACTACAATGATTGCTAGGTAGTCTGAATTATATCATACTTTTCTATAAAGGACAAGCCCAAGATCTACTTTTCCTACAACAAAGATTAAAGAAGTGACCAATCTCATGGAATCAAACCATTAAAGATCCAGTCTTAGCCAAAGCACCCCCAATTCCATTTAATGTTGCTACACAATCCTTCTGACCACCAACCCAAGTTCAAACAAACTTTCGATAGAAGGTTGTAGATATGTTTCAAAGCCATCCCATAAGCTCTTCAACAGAGCTTACTATAGAACACTAAGGTCAAAACTAGTAGTGTCCAACTTGCAATCATGCTCACTCAGTTACCTCGAGAAGAAATAACTAAAACTGTCAAAATTAGGAAGGGAGAAGAATGCTACACTCGAGGAAGGAACTTTCCTTATATATCTTTCTGAAATTTTGATGATGATGGTCAAAAGAAAAGGGAATTCATCCTTTATGCGACATTACCAACAGCCACAGTGTCTGGTACAAACACTGAACAAATTATCTATGCAAATCTCTAGCTTGACCTCGAGTCAAATAACATTGATGATTTGCATATTGATGTCCTTAAGTTTAAACAAGTAGTCTCTGAAGAAAAGGAAATGTGCGAGAAGATTTTAGGAATATTAGAATTTCTAGATCACAAGATAGCTAACATACCAATCCTTACAGCAGCCAATACAAAGCTAGACCAAAGGTTGGCAGCCATATCCATATTTTGTCCATAACTACCCCCCATCATCAAGATGTTAGGATCTAAGCTTTAGATCCCTGAATATTCTATTTGGAAAAAATAGCAAAGTTGACTATGTTTACAAATGGTGCACTCTTGGTTTTAGCGTAGCTAGTCAGAAGCTACCTATGTGGAATTTTTGGATTCAAATAGTGGAAGAAGAAGAGATCAAGGTAGCTACTTCAATCACATCATCCTTCTTACAACAGGTGCAAGAAAAGGGTCCTACGCTTTCAAAGGACCAAATAAATTAGTTCCTTGTTTATGTAAAGCAAGAACCATGTATCCCTTTATAGATTACACAAGTTTGTGAAACATCCCATCCAATATCAGTAACAATGACTGGAGTTTTAGCTATGAGTGTGTCCATCCAAGATATGCTGCAAGAACCCATGTTTCTTCCATATTTCCAACCCAAGATCGAAATGGACAATGCAATGAGTCTCCTCAATACCTAGGCAATGAAAAAATAGATAGAAGACCCTACCCTTTCTCTTTGTAGCATTGCACAGCTCATTATCAATGGATTTGGTGGCTTAAAACATACATGGTGCGATTATGCCTCCAGAAGAGAAATAATCCATCCTTTTCCATAACTATAATGTTGTTCAGTTGCTCATTTCTCTATGTGCACAATTCTTCAATCGTCTAATTGATGAAGATCCAGACTGTTACAATGAATTGTTTATATCTAACCAGTTAGGCAAGCTTGGTATTATGGAAGATAATTTTTTTCAAATCTAGGATTGGCTCATGTGATCCAATTCCTATGATAATACATCATACCTCAAGAGGTATATCTAGAGTATTTACAGTGTTCTTCCCACCACTATCAACAAATATTTTGAAGACAAACATCTTTCTTTGTCAGGCATGACCTTATGAATGGTCCATGGCGACATCAAGAAAGTCATTGAAGAACACTGTTTAGCTAAACATTTTATCACTAACTTCAAGGAGTACAACAAGATCTTTTCAAATTAGAATTTAACAATACTTGGCGAGATTCCCAACTAGGGTAAGGGACCCTTCAATCGTGACCCCAAATTCTCTTGTAAATCTGAAGATCCGCACAAGAAGCATTGGTCCTCAGAGAGTAAGTTTCAGTCAGAAGCTTACAAGAAGCCATATCAGCATGGCAAAAATCCTTTCCACAGAAAATGAATATTCCTTCGATATCGAAACACTCCAGTTAAATCAATCTAATGTTTTATTTGCAATAGGGACGGTCATTGAGTAAATGAATTTCCAAGAAAATCACGGAAGCCAAAGCTAGCATCTCTATTAAGAGATACCTTAGAACATACTATGTGGGATATTTTCTACTGTGATTATGAAGAAGACCCTATTGGAGAAATTTATTATCCAGAAGATGATTCTAAGGCAGAAGAAGAGGATGGAAACCTCATTCTCGGTTTCCATGGCAGTTTTGATGATGAAGATAGTTTGTAGTCCTACTTCTTTTGTATGTTTTCTATGCCTAAAAATAAGATTTTAGACTTAAGGCAAAATCTCGAGAAAACATGGCCATGGCCGATAAATATCTACATGCACATTCATGATGAGATCAAAATAATTGAGGCTTCGATGACCACTTTAAAGAATCAAGAACTTGAGTCATCCAGCCAGATAAAGACAAAATAAAAGGAGAAGGAGATAGCCTATTCTCTTCCCTCCTACTGGCATCCTACTAAGTTACATGCTGACCATCTAACCAAGCATCCAGAGTAACAACTTGTTAAGCATGCCTCTTTCACATCCATGCGTAAGCAGATCCACGATAAGAAAGCAAAGATCAAATCCCTTGTCATAGAAATCCATGTGCTCAAACCACAATTGCAACAACTCGAGAAAGCATTTGTTGAATTCTCTGATAATGATTTTGACAATCTAGAAACTAAGGCTCTAGACAATCAGGAATAACCTTCCCTTATCTTGCCTGCACCAAATTATGCCCAACAACTTGATTCACCTGATTTATTTGCACTTTATCCTAGTAACTCTCTCTCTCTCTCGCCAGCCAACCTAAACCGTATATTCCTCTTACCTTTTGTCCCCTTGATTGTAAACCATATTCCTTACATTGTTTACTTGATTCACACGCTCAACTTAATTTAGCTCACCATATGTCTAATCCCCCTTTCTACTAGGAGAAATAAATGGAGGGTGGTGCTAGCATTACTGGTTCAATGCTTTCTCTCCCACATCAGATAACTGATTTCCTTGTGTCTATCCAAGACCATCGAGTTCAATGTACATTCCTCAAACTTGATGACATCTCGATCAACATTATTTTAGGTTCTCAATTCTTTACTCGTTGGTATCCCATTTGTATTTACTACCAGCAACTCATATTTTCCATGACTATTTCTGGTAAGTCTATATAGATTCCTCTCAAAACTTCTTGTACCTTCTCCATCCCTCACAAGAAAAAACTAGAAAATCCAAAACTCGAAGAAGTCCAAAACAAATCGAGAATCATTTGTATAACCATAGCTCACCATCAATATTATTTGAAAGAAATTTCTAAAAATATTAGCCAACAGTATGCTTTGGATATCCCCAATGCTTTCTGGTCACGAGAAAAGTATGTCATCCATCTAGCATATGTAGATGATATACATATCATACCATAGAAAGCATCAGTTGTTGAGATGAGTGCAACCGAGTTGGATTACTGCCAGAAAGAGATTATAGATCTCTTAGACAAGGGCTAATTGAACCAACCAAGAGCCCATGGGCATGGCAAGCATTCTACGTCAATAAGCATCAAAGATCAAAAGAGGCAAACCTTGCATGATGATCAACTACAAGCCCTTAAATGCAATGCTAAAAAATATGAAATATCCTCTGCCAAATCAATTATAGATTTTCCAAAAACTGAAAGAATGTAACATCTTTAGCAAATTCAATCTTAAATAGGTTTCCACTGAATTGGAATAGCTACTAAATATCATTATAAAATGGCTTTTGCTTTCCCACATGGACAATATCAATAGAAGGTAATTCCTTTCGGTTTAAAGAATTCTCCTAGTGAATTTCAAAAAAGAGTGGAAGATGTTTTCTATGGAATATATTGGTTAATTATCTATATAGATGATTTACTTGTCTATTCCAAGAATATTGGAAACATCTCCAAATATTTTGTGAGCATTGTGTTAAACATGGCTATCTTTATCAAAATCCAAAATTGAAATTTGAGTAATAGCTGTAAGTTTCTTAGGTTTGAATATTTCTAATGGTAGTATCGCACTGCAAGATCATGTTCTTCTAAACCTGCAAATTTTTCCACATAAAATCCTTGAAAAGACCCAACTACAACGATTCCTAGGCAGTGTGAATTATATCAGATGTTTCTGTAAAGGACAAGCCCGAGATATAGTTTTCCTACAACCAAAATTGGAGAAGTCACCAATGCCATTGAATCAATCCATGACCCAGGCAATGAAATCTGTCAAGGAGAAAGTCAAGAACCTTCCTCCTCTCAAGCTCTTGACAAATGAAGGATTTTATGTCCTTAAAATAGATGCATCAAATTCTACATGGTGAGGCGTTCTTCGTGAAGGCATAAATGGCACTGAAGAGATTTGTGGCTATACCTCAAGAAACTTTAATGTAGCTAAACTAAATTATCCTTCAAGCCATTAAGAAGTGCTTGCAGTCAAGAAAAGTATATCTCTTTTAAGGCTTGCTATAAACTTGTTAAATTCTTGGTGTGAACCAATCTCAAAATCATGTTGGGCATGATAAAACAAAACTGTGAACTTGTGGATAATAATTTCCGCATCATGCAAGGGGCAGTCTGGTTAGAGGGCTATGAATTTGGTATCAAACATAAGCCCAGATACCTAAAATACGTGGTATACCTTCTCACACGTGAAGAAGTGGACCCTTAGCTTAAATAAGAAGTAATGGGCCCATAATAATGTGTGTCTAATTCAGTTCCCATATGTTGAAAGACTTTAATGGTTGATATAATGCAAGTTGTCCTCTTGCACCTAAATATTTACTTTTAACTAGCACTCACCAATCATGTAATAACCGGAAACCATATATGAATATTATAAATGAGTGGTTGCATCGCTCATAAAATTCAATTTGAGTTGATCTAGTTCTTGAGAAATTAGTTGGAATTATCTTCTCCTCTTCTTCATAAGAGTGATGATAGATTATGCCTATAGTTCCATGCTCAGTGCAATTAGTGTATCAGTCACTTGCAAAGACTAGAGCCTATATGTGCTATCCGCCATCAGAATATAAGGAGCAAAGTTTGGTGCAAATGTAAAGAGCTAGTCTTAATGTGTTATCTACCATGAGAATATAAGAAAAAAAAATTGGTGTAAATGTAAAGATATAGTCTTAATGGTATCAGAGCCAAGTTGGTTTTTTTCTCTATCTATTTAGTTTGATATAGTTGAATCTTCTCTTGTTGTAGTGGACCTGTATCATTCCCCGAGAATCACTAAGTTTTAGGTCACAGCAGGAAGAGCATAGACCATTTGTTATAGGTGGAAGGTAAGGCATTTAGGTGTACAAAAAATTGGATTCAAATATATCAACAATAAACCAACTAGAGATTGAAGCACCAACTCCTATGGTTTCTCTCCCAGGCCAAAAATATTCTTACAAATAAGCTTTGGCTTCTACTTCTACTATTTCTATTTCTGAAACTGACCCAGACCCAAACTGGAAAATCTTGCCAATTTTAATTGCTCAAATAAATAACATGCCATTTTATAAATATTTTTCCTCTTCTTATATTCAACTTCATTTTGCTGATGTAAGTTTTACTTCTCAAGATGAACACACCCAAATCCCCTTGCTTTAAAAGCCACAGATCGTCTAGGAAAAATCCCAAGGTTTCAAGTATTACCATGTGGGTGCAATCCATTTTGGTGTGAATGCTCACGTTCGACCATCCATGAATATCAATAGCCTTTACATTGTGATAGATACTCAACATAAACAATTAGATGATGCTATAATAGGAGGCTTTTCCAACCCTTTGCATGACTACTCTACCTTTGATATTGTCTATCCCAAGTATTTTATGTATATAGACGACCCTTACATCTATGACCTTCTACAAGCTTATATTCATGCCTAAGGTTTTGACATGAAAATCTTATCTAAAATAATTCAGCACAAAAATTTGATTGTTGTTCTCTTTGGCAATGACAACAAGTTGCCACTACATCCCCATATTCGTCATACTTCACAACTTATAAGTGAGGTGGTATAGTTCGAGTAAATATAAAACTCCTATTACATTTGAATGGAATGGAATCCAATATCCTAAAATTTCGCAAGCTAAATATGAATAATACCATCAATCAGCCTTACTGAAAGACAACCACCAGATTTCCAAAGCACACCCAATTCCATTTAATTCTGCTACCCAATCCTTCTAGTTACCAACCCAAGTTCAAACAATTATTCAAGAGAAGGTTGTAAAGATGGTTCAAAACCATCCCACATGCTCTTCAACAGATCTTACTACAGAGCACCAAGTTCAGCACCAACAATGTCCAACCTGAAATCAGCTCATACAAAAGCTTAATACTACTACTAAGCTAGAAATACTTCACATTCTCATGCTCACTTGGCTACCGCACAAGAAAAAGATAAAACTATCAAAGTTAGCATGGGAGAATAATCCTACACTCTAGGAAGGAACCTACCTTATATCTCTTTCCGATAGCTTGATGATGATGGTCAAAAGAAAAGAGAATTCATCCCTTACACCACAGTACCAGTAGCCATTGAGTCTGGTACTAACACTACACAACTTAACTATGCAAATATCTAGCTTGATCTCAAGCCAAAGAACATTGATGATTTGCACAATGATGTCCTTAAGGTTAAACAAGTACTCACTGAAGAAAAGGAAATATGCGAGACGACTTTAGAAATATTAGAATTGCTAGATCATAAGAGAGATGACATATTAGTCCTTACAGCAACCAATACAAATCTAGAACAAAGCCTAGTAGCTATATCTTAGGTTTTGTCAATAACTAGCCAAATCATCAAGAAGTTAGGATCTAAGGTTCAGATCCCTGACTATTCTATTTTGGAGAAACCATCAAAGTCATTTATGTTTACAGATAACCCGAAGAGAAATCTTGGGTACACTTTTAGCTTAAGCATAGCTATTCATAAGCTACCTATGTGGAATTTTGGGATTCAAACAATGAAAGAAGAAGAGATTGAGGTAGCAACCTTGGTCGTAGAATCCTTCTTATAACGGATGGAAGAAAAGGGTCTTGTCATTTCAAAGGGCCAAATAAATTAGTTCCTTGTTTTTATAAAGCAAGAAATAGATATCCCTTTATGGATTACCCAAGTTGGTGAAATATCCAGTCCCATATTAGTAACAACAACTGGAGTTTCAGCTATGAGTGCGGTCCTCTAATCTCTACTGCAAGAACCCATGTTTTCTCAAAAATTCCATCCTAATATTGAAATGGAGAATGCAATGAGTCTCCTCAATAGTCGGGCAATGAAAAAACAGACTGATGACCCTACCCTTTCTCTCTGTAGCATTACACAACTGATTATCAATGGATTTGGTGGCTTAGCACATACATGGTGGCATTACGTCTCCATAGAAGCCCAAGAAGCCATCACTGGTCATAATTATTATGTTGTTCAGTTTCTCATTGTTGTAACTGCATAGTTTGTTGGCCTTACAATTGATGAAGATCCAGACCATTACAGTGAACTGTTTATGTCTAACCAATTAAGTAATCTTGGTCCTATGGAAGATTATTTTTGTCAAATGCAGGATTGGCTCATCGGATCCAGTTCCTATGCTAATATAGGATACCTCAAGAGGTATATCCAGAGTATTCCTAGTGTTTTTCCCACTATTATCAACAAATATTTTGAAGACCAAACATCTTTCTTTGTCAGGCATGAGTTTAGCAATGGTCCATGGCCACATCATGAAAGTCATTAAAGAACATTGTTTAGCTAAAGGTGCTATGACTAACTTCAAGGACTACAACAATATATTTTCAAATAATATTTGCACAACAGTTGGCTAGATGACCAACTAGGGTAAGGGACCCTTCAATCGTGACCCCAAATGCTCTTGTAAATGCAAACATGTTCACAAGAAGAATTGGTCCTCAAAGAGTAAGTTTCAGCCAAAATCTTACAAGAATCCATATCAACCTTGAAAGAAGCCTTTCCAGAAAAAATGACTATTCCTTTGATAGTGAAAGACTTCGGCTAAGTAGTCTAATGCTTTATTTGCAATAAATAAGGTCATTGGGAAAACGAATGTCACAAAAAGCATGAAAGCCAAAGCTAGCACCTTATTCACAGGTACCTTAGAACATACTATGTGGTATATTTTCTACTATGATTATCACAAAGACCCTACTAAATAAATGTATTATCCAAAAGATAATTCTAATGGAGAAGAAGAAGATGGAAAGCTCATTCCCAGTTTTCAAGGCAGTTCTGACAATGAAGATAGTTTGCAGTCCTACCCCTTTTATATGTTTTCTATGCCTAATAAACAGCTTGTAGACTTAACGCAAAAGCTCAAGAAAACATCGCCATGGCAGATAAATCTCTACATGAACATTCGTGTTTATATCAAAAGAATCGAGGCCTCCATGACCACTTTAAACCATCCAGAACTTCATTCATCGAGCTAGATGATGACCAAACAAAAGTAGAAGCATATAGCCTATTATGTTCCCTCCTACTGGCATCCTTCTAAGTTAAACTCTCACCATCAGACCAAGCATCTAGAGAGACAACCTGTCAAGTGTGCCTCTTGCACATTCATGCATATGCAGATCCATGTCAAGAAAGCAAAGATCATATCCCTTGCCATAGAAATTCAGGTGATCAAAGCACAATTGTGCCAGCTCGACAAAGAATTTGTTGAATCCTCTGATGATGATTTCCACCATCTAGGAACTAAGTCTCTAGAGCATCCGGAACAATATTCCTTTGTCTCACCTGCATAAGATTATGCCCAATGGCCTGATTCACCTAATTTTTCCACACTTTATCTGTGTAAGTCTCTCTCTCTCACTAGTCAACCTAAATTGTATATTCTGCCTACCTTTTGTCCCCTTGATTGTAAACCATATTCATCGTATTATTTATTTGATTTAGGCGCTCAACTTAATTTAGCTCATGATCTTTCTATTCCCCCTTTCTACTTGGAGAAATTAATGGAGGGTAGTGTCATCATCACTCGTTCAATGTTTTCTCTCCCAAATCAGGTAATGGATTTCCCTTTGTCCATCTAAGACCATCTAGTTCAATGTACATTCCTCGAACTTGATGACATCCTGGCCAACATTATTTTTAGTTCTGAATTCTTTACCGATTGGTCTCCGATTTCTATTGACTACCAGCAACTCATATTTTCCATGACTATTTTTGGTAAGTCTATACAGATTCCTCTCAAAAATTCTTGTACATTCTTTGTCCCTCACAAGAAAAACTAGAATGGCCAAAGCCTGTAGAAGTCCAGAAAAAAAAAAAAGAAAGAATCATTTCTTTTGCCATAGCCAAACTTCAAGATTATTTGGAAGAATTTTTTGAAAAGATTATCCAATAGTGTACCTCAGATATCCCCAATGCTTTCTTGGAATAAGAAAATTATGTGATCAACCGTATGCAGATGATATATAGATCGGACTACATAAAGCATCAGTTGCTCTGATGAGTCCAACTGAGTTGGATTACTACCAGAAAGAGATAATAGATCTCTTATACAAGGGACTAATCCAACCAGCCAAGAGCACATGTGTGTGTCTAGCATTCTATGTCAACAAGAATTTAGAGATCAAAAGAGGCCAAACTTGCATGGTGGTCAACTACAAGACCTTAAATGTAGTGCTAAAAAATATGGCATATCCTCTACCAAATGAAGCAACACTTCTCCAAAAATCAAAGCATTCACCATCTTTAGTAAGTTCGATCTTAAATCATATTTCTCCCAAATTGGAATAGCTGCTAAAGATCGTTATAAAATGGCCATTGTTTTCCCACATGGACAGTATCAATGGAAGGTAATGCCTTTCGGTTTAAAGAATGCTCCTAGTAAATTTAAAAAAAGAATGCAAGATGTTTTATGTGGCATAGATTGGTTAATTATCTACATAGATGATTTACTTGTCTATTCTAAGAATATCCAATAACATCAGAAACATCTCCAAATATTTTTTGAGCATTGTGTTAAACATGGATTAGCTTTGTCAAACTCCAAGATTGAAATTCGAGTAACAAATGTAAGTTTCTTGGGTTTGAATGTTGCTAATGGTAGTATCACATTGTCAGATCATGTTCTTCTAAACCTGTAGAATTTTCTAGAGAAAATCCTAGACAAGACCCAACTGCAATGATTCCTAGGTAGTTTGAATTATATCAGACATTTCTATAAAGGACAAGCCCAAGATCTAGTTGTCGTGTAGCAAAGAATGAAGAAGTAACCAATGTCAGGGAATTAAGCCATGATCCAGGGGGTGAAATCCATCAAGGAGAAAGTCTAGAACCTTCCTCCTCTCATGCTCCCGGCAGATGAAGAATTTTATGTCCTTCAAAAAGATGCATCAACTTTTGCATGGGCAAACATTATTCTTGAAAGCATAAATGGCACTGAAGAGACTTGTAGCTATACCCCAGGAACCTTTCATGGATCTGAAATAAATTATCCTTCAATCCATAAAGAAGTACTCACAGTCAAGAAAATTATATCTAATTTCATGCGATGGGCAGTCCAGTTAGACAGTTATGACTTTGGTATTGAACATAAGTTCAGATAACTCAGCTGCGTGGCAGACCTCACACGTGAAGCAGTGGACCATCAGCTTAAAGAAGAAGTAGTAGGAGGCCCGTAATAATGTATCTAATTCAGTCCCCATTTCAAAAGACTTTAAGGGTTGAGATAATGCATGTTGTCCACTTGCACCCGAATTTTTACTTTTAACCAACACTCATCGGTCATGTAATAACCAAACATTAGATATGAATATTATAAATGAGTGGTAGTGTCCCTCATTAAATTCAATCTGAGTTGTTCTAGTTCATGAGAAATTATTTCGAATTCTCTTCTCCTCTTCTTCATAAGAGTGATACTACATTGTGCCTGCATTGTCATGCTTAGTGCGATTAAAGTATCAATCACTTGCAAAGACTAGAGTATGTATGTGTTATCCGTTGTCAGAATATAAGGAGAAAAGTTTGGTACAGCAAATGGTCTATGCTCTTCTGGCTGCGAGCTAAAACTCGGTGATTCTCGAGGCACGATACAGGTCTGCTACAACAACAAAATATGAAACTATATCAAACTAAATAGATGAGAACAAACCAACCTGGCTTTGATACCATTAAGCCTGGATTTTTACATTTGCATGAATTTTTTTTCTACATTTGTATTGGCTTTTGTAAGGACTGATATGTCATCTATGTTATGATCTAGAAATTGTAATCCTGCTAAAATCTTCTTGCACATTTCCTCTTCTCCAAAGACTACTTGTTTAACCTTAAGGACGTCACTTTGCAAATCATCAATTTTCTTTTACTTAAGGTCGAGCTCAAGATTTGCATAGTTAAGTTGTGCAATGTTAGTACCAGATGCAATGGTTGTTGGTACTATGATGCAAGAGATGAATTTCCTTTTCTTTTCACGATCATCATCAAAATGTCGGAAAGATATATAAGGGAGGTTCCTTCCTGGAGTGTAGGATTCTTCTTCCATGCTAACTTTGACAGTTTCAGTTTTTTCTTCTTAGGGTAGCCGAGTGAACATGACAATGTGAGGTATTTCTAGCTTAGTAGCAGTACTAAGCTTTTATATTTGCTAATTTCAGGCTAGAAATTGTTGGTGTTGATGTTGGTGTTCTGTACTAAGCTCTGTTGAAGAGCTTTCGAGATGATTTTGGACCATCTCTGCAACCTTCTCTCAAAAGGTTGTTTGAACTTGGGTTGGTAACCAGAAGGATTGGGTACCAACATTAAATGGAATTAGGTGTGCTTTGGAAATATTTTGGTTGTATTTTAGTAAGGCGGATTGGTGGTACTATTCATATTTAGCTTCCTTTAGTTCAGAATATTGGATTCTAGTCCATTCAAATGTAATAGGAGTTGTAGATATAGTGGAACTAGATTCCACCTCACTTATAAGTTGTGAAGTATGGTGGATATGGGGATGTAGTGGGGGCATGTCATCAATACAAAAGTGAACAACAATCAAAGTTTTGAGCTAAATTATTTTAGACAGGTGTTTCATGTCAAACCCTTGGGGATGAATATAAGCTTGCAGAAGGTTGTAGATGTAAGGGTCATCTAACGACACGAAATACTTGCGATATATAGTACCAAAAGCAGGGCCATCATTCAAAGGGCTAGAAAAGACTCCTCTTATGGAATCAACTAATTGGTTATGCCGAGTATCTATCAAAAAGAAAAGGTTATTGATATTCATGGATGGTCGAACGGGAGCATTCAGGCCAAAACAAATTGCGCCCAGATGGAAATAATTGAAACCTTGGGATTTTGCCCAGTCAATCTGTGACTTTTCAAGAAAGGGGATTTGGGTGGGTTTATCTTGAGATGTAAAACTTATGTGAATAAAATGAAGCAGAATAGGAGAAGAGGCAATTTTTTTATAAAACAACATGTTATATATTTAAGCATGCTAAATTGGTAGGATTTTCCTGTTTGGGTCTGGGTCAGTTTCAGAAATAGAAATATAAGAAGAAGAAGTTGAAGCTTGTGTGTAAGAAGAATTTCAGCCTAGGAGAGAAACCAGAGGAGCTGGTGCTTCAATCTCTACCTAATTTATTTTTGACAGATTTGAATCCATTTTGTTGTACAACTGAATGCCTTACCTTCCACCTACAACAAATAGTTTATTCTCTTCTGGTTATGACCTGAAACTCAGTGATTCTCAATGCATGATACGGGTTTGGTACAACAAGAGAAGGTGAAAATATATCAAACTAAACAGATATAGAAGCAAACCAACTTGGCTCTAATACCATTAAGACTGGATCTTTACATTTGCACCAAATGTTTCTCCTTATATTATGACGACGGATAACACATAAATACTCTAGTATTTCCATGTGACTAATACTTTAATCACACTGAGCATGAAATGGTAGGTGAAATATAGAACCACCCTTATGAAGAAGAGGAGAAGAGAAATCTGACTAATTTCTCAGGAGCTAGAACAACTCATATTGAATTTTATGAGAGACACAGTCACTCATTTATAATATTCATATCCTGTGTTCAGTTATTAAATGACTGGTGAGTGCCGGTTAAAAGTAAAGTTTACGTGCAATTTGACCACTAGCATTATCTTAGCCCTTAAAGTCTTTTGACATATGGGGACCGAATCGTACACATTATTGCGGGCCCACTATTGCTTCTTTTTTAAGTTGAGGGTCCATCGCTTCATATGTGAGAAGGTTTTCCATGCAGTTTAGGTATCTTGGATTATGTTCGATAGCAAATTCATAACCATCTAACAAAACTACCCATCAGATGATGCTGGCGTTATTATCAACAAGTTCATAGTTTTATTTTATCATGCCCGACATAACTTTAATATTGGTTCGGACCAAGAATTTAACAAGTTGTAAATAAAGCCTGAAATGGGATATAATTTTCTTGGTTGTGAGTACTTCTTAATGGGTTGGAGGGTAATTTATCTAAGCTCCATGAAAGGCTATTGAGGTGCAACTGCAAATCTCTTTAGTTCCATTTATGCATTCACAAAGAATTCCTCCCCATGTAGAATTTGATGCATCTGCATCAACAACATAAAATCCTTCATCTGCCGAGAGCTTGAGAGGTGGAAGGTTCTAGACTTTATCCTTGATGGATTTCACTACCTTGGTCATTGCTTCATTCCATTGGATTGGTGACTTCTCCAATCATTGTTGCAGGACAACTAGATCTTTGGTGTCCTTTATAGAAGCATCTGATATAATTCGGACTACCTAGGAATTGTTGTCACTGGGTCTTGTCTACGATTTCTAATGGAAAATTCTGCAGGTTTATAAGAACATGATCTTGTAGTGCGATACTTCCATTAGCAATATTCAAGCCTAAGAAACTTACCTCTATTACTCCAATTTCAATCTTGGATTTTGACAAAGATAATCCATGTTTAACACAATTCTCATAAAATATTTGGAGATGTTTATGATTTTCTTGGGTATTCTTGGAATAGACAAGTAAATCATCTATGTAGATAATTAAACAATCTATGCCACAAAAAACATCTTCCATTCTTTTTTTAAATTCACTAGGAAAATTCTTTAAACCAAAAGGAATTACCTTCCATTGATATTGTCCATATGGGACACCAAAGGCTGTTTTATAACAATCTTTAGCAACTATCCCAATTTGGTATAAACTTGATTTAAGATCAAACTTGTTGAAGATGTTACATCCTTTTAGTTTTGTAGAAATGTTGCTTGATTTTGCAGAGGATATGCCATATTTTTTAGCACTGCATTTAAGGGCTTGTACTTGATCACCATGTGAGGTTGGCCTCTTTTGATCTTTGAATTCTTGTTGACATAGAATTCTCGGCACGCCCATGGGCTCTTGGTTGGTTCAATTAGGCCCTTATCTAAGAGATCTATAATCTCCTTTCGGAAGTAATCCAACTCATTTGGACTCATCTTAGTAGCTGATGATTTCTATGGTCTGAAATGTATATCATCTACATATGGTAGATTCATCACATACTTTTCTCGTGCCCAAAAAGAATTGGCGACATCCGAAGTACACTATTGGATAATCGTTTCAGAAATTTCTTTCAAATAATCTTGATGATGAGATGTGGAAATAAAAATGATTCTTTCTTTTTTTTATGGAATTTTGCACGTTTTGTCTATTATAGTTTTGGCTTGTGAGGACGAAGAATACAATAAATTTTGAGAGGAATTCGTACAGACTTACCAGAAATAATCATGGAAAATATGAGTCGGTGGTAGTCAATAGAAATGGGAGACCAATGGGTAAATAATTCAAAACCTAAAATAATTTTGACCAAGATGTCATCAAGTTCTAGGAATGTACATTGAACTGGATGGTCATGGATCAACATAGGGAAATTAATTACTTGACATGGGAGATAAAAAATTGAACTAGTAATGCTGGCACCGCTCTCCATTGATTTATCCTAGTAGAAAGGTGGAATATAATGATGGGGAGCTAAATTAAGTTGAACGCATGAATCAAGTAAACTATCGAAGGAATATGGTTTACAATCAGGGGGATGAAAGGTAATAGGAATATACAATTTTAGGTTGACTAGCAAGAGAGAGATACTTACCAGGATAAAGTGTAGACAAATCAGGTGAATTAGGTCGTTGGGCATAATCTAGTGCAGGTGAGACAGTGGAATATTTTTCTAGACTGTCTAGAGCCATAGTTGCTAGACAGTCAAAATCATCATCAGAGGATTCACTAACTTATTTCTAAAGCTGGTGCAATTGTGCTTTAAGCACTTGGATTTATGCGATAAGGGATTTGATCTTTGCATGCTTGTCCTGGATCTGCATACACATGGATGTGTAGGAGGCATGCTTGACAAGTTGTCCCTATGGATGCTTGGATGGATGGTTAGTGTATAACTCAGCTAGATGCCACTAGGAGGGCACAAAATAATGTATCTCCTTCTCCTTTTGTTTGGTCATCATCTGGCTGGATGACTCATGTTCTGGATGGTTTAAAGTGGTCATGGCGGCCTAGATTCTTTTGATATCATCATGAATGTTCATGCGGAGATTTATCTGCCATGGAAATGTTTGCTCAATCTTTTTCCTTAAGTATGCAAGCCACTTTTTAGGCATAGAAACATACAAAAGAGGTAGGAAGGAAAACTATCCTCATTGTCAGAACTGTCATGGAAAATAGGAATGAGGTTTCCATCTTCTTCTTCTACCACGGAATCATCTTTTGGATAATAAATTTCTCCAGTAGGCTCTTTGTCATAATCACAGTAGAACAACTACCACATAGTAGATTCTAAGTTGTCTGTGAATAGAGTTACTAGCTTTGGCTTCTGTGCTTTTTCTGGAAATTTGTTTTCCCAATGACCTTCCTTATGGTAAATAAAACTTTAGACTCATTTAGCTAGAGTCTTTTGGTATTGAAGGAATGTTCGTTTTGTCTCAAAAGGATTTTTTCTAGGCTCATATGGCTTCTTGTAAAATTTTGGCTGAAATATACTCTATGAGGATCGATTCTTCTTGTGCGGATCTTTGGATTTAGAAGAGAATTTGGGGTCATGATTGAAGGGTCCCTTACCCCGTTTGGGCATATATCCAATTTTTATGCAAATAATGTTTGAAAATATCTTTTTGTACTCCATGAAGTTGGTCATAACACGTTTAGCTAAACCATGTTCTTCAATGACTTTCCTGATGTGGACATGGACCATTGCTAAGGTCATGCCTAACAGAAAGATGTTTGTCTTCAAAATATTTTTTGATAGAGGTGGAAATAGTGCCACACATACTCTGGATATACCTCTTGCAGTATGTTGTATTAGCCTAGGAATTAGATCGGATGAGCCAATCCAGCATTTGACAAAAACAATCTTCCATAAGACCAACATTGCCTAACTGGTTAGACATAAACAATTCACTGTAATGGTTTGGATCTTCATCAATTTTAAGATTAAAAAACTATGTTGTAGAGAAATGAGCAATTGAACAATAGGATCGTTATGACCAAGCATGGATTCTTGGGCTTATGTGAAGGGGTAGTGCCACCATATATGTGCTAAGCCACCAAATCCATTGATAATGAGTTCTACAATGCTACGAAGAGAAAGGGTAGGGTCATCAATTTGTTTTTGTGTTGCCCAGATATTGAGGAGACTCATTGTGTACTCCATTTCGATCTTAGGATGGAAATTTGAAAAAAAACATGGGTTCTTGTGGCATAGCTTGGATGGCTACACTCATAGCTGAAACTCCAGTCATTGTTGATGATATGCGATGGGATGTTTCACCAACTTGAGTAATCTACAAAGGGATGCTTGGTTCTTGCTTTACATAAACAAGGAACTAATTTATTTTGTCCTTTGAAAGGGTGGGAGCTTTTTCTTGCACCTATTATAAGAAGGATGTTGTGACCAAAGTAGCTACCTCGATCTCTTCTTCTTCTACTATTTGAATCCCAAAATTCCACATAGGTAGCTTATGACTAGCTACACTAAAGTTGAAAGTGCACCTAATCTTTCTCTTCGGTTATATATAAACATAGCCGACTTTGATGGTATGTCCAAAATAGAATAGTTAGGGATATGAACCTTAGATCCTAACTTTTTGAAAATTTGGGTAGTTATGAATAAAACATGAGATGTAGTTTCCACCCTTTGGTCTAACCAGACTTCCCATCGCATGATGTTGACATTATTATCAACAAGTTTACAGTTTTCTTTGTCATGCCAAGCATGGTTTTGAGATCGGTTTGGACCAAGAATTTAACAAGTTTTAAATAAAGCCTGAAATGGGATATACTTTTCTTGACTATGGGTACCTCTTTATGGCTTGAAGGATAATTGAGTTCATCTCCGTGAAAGGTTCCTGACGTGTAGCCGAAATATCTTTAGTTCCATTTATGGGTTAAAGAAGAACGTCTCCCCGTGCAGTATTTGATGCATCTGTTTCAAGGACATGAAATCCTTCATCTTTCGAGAGCTTGAGAGGAGGAGGGTTCGGGACATTCTCCTTGATGGATTTCATTGCCTGGGTCATGGCTTCATTCCATGGGATTGATGACATATTCAATATCTTTTGTAGGAAAAATAGATCTTCAGCTTGTCCTTTATAGAAACGTCTGATATAATTCAGGCTGCATAGGAATTGTTGCAACTGGGTCTTGTCTAGGATTTTCTCTAGAAAATTTTGCAACTTTAGAAGAACATGATCTTGCAGTGCAATACTGCCATTAACAATATTCAAACCTAAGAAGCTTACATATGTTACTCCAATTTCAATCTTGGATTTTGACAAAGCTAATCCATGTTTAACACAATGCTCACAGAATATTTGGAGATGTTTCTGATGTTCTTGAATATTCTTGCAACATACAAGTAAATCATCTATGTAGATATTAACCAATCTATGCCACGAAAAAGATCTTCCATTATTTTTTGAAATTCAATAGGATCATTCTTTAAACCAAAAGGAATTACATTCCATTGATATTGTCCATGTGGGACAAAAAACGTTGTTCTATAATGACCTTTAGCAGCTATTCCAATTAGGTAGAAACATAATTTTAGATCAAACTTGCTGAAGATATTATATCCTTTCAGTTTTTTGAGAAGTGCTGCTTGATTTGGCAAAGGATATGCCATATTTTTTTTCATTTCATTTAAGGGTGTGTAGTTTATCACCATGCAAGGTTGGCCTATTTTGATCTCTAAATTCTTGTTGACATAGAATGCTCAGCATGCTGATGGGCTCTTGGATGGTTCAATTAGGCCCTTTGTCTAAGATATCTATAATCTCTTTCTGGCAGTAATCCAACTCAGTTGGACTCATTAGAGTCATTCATGCTTTCTATGGTTTGATCTATATATCATTTGTGTATGATAGATCGATCACATACTTTTCTTGTGCCCAGAAAGCATTAGGGATATCTTAAGTACACTGCTAGATAATATTTTCAAAAATTTCTTTCAAATAATATTGATGATTAGCCATGGTGAAAGAAATGATTCTTTTTTTTTTTCTATACTTCTACGAGCTTTGGTTGTTCTAGTTTTTTCTTGTGAGGGACTGAGAATGTACAAGAATTTTTTAGAGGAATTTATACAAACTTACCAAAAAGAGTCATGGAAAATATGAGTTTGTGGTAGTTAATAGAAATGGGAGATCAATGGGTAAATAATTCAAAACCTAAAATAATGTTGGTTGAGATGTCAACAAGTTCAAGCAATGTACATTGAACTAGATGGTCTTGGATGTACACAGGGAAATCAACTACCTTATGTGGGATAGAAAAGATTGAACCAGTAACGTTGGCACCACCCTCCATTAATTTCCACTAGTAGGAAGGGGGAATAGAAAGATGTTGTGCTGAATTAAGTTGAGCACTCAAATGAAGTAAATAATATAGGGAATATGGTTTACAATCAGGGGGAGAAAAGGTAAGAGGAATATACAATTTAGGTTGACTCGAGAGAGAGAGAGAGACTGATCCAAAATGGATCTTGGATATACTTCTAAGTCTAAAGTGTTCCTCACAGAGGAAAATGAAAGTCCAAGGATACTCTTGGAAATAGTCCAATTGCATAGGTCTTCTCATTTTGAATCTACTACAACTTGAATGTGTTAAAATGGACTTTGGATGATGAATTTATCGCAGAAAGAAGATTTCCTTTGTCCTTTGAAAAAGTAGGCATATTCTTATGAAAATGGCCTAAAAGGCTCACTGAAGAAATCACATTGGAAAAGCCAGGGGAAGGACTTCACGTAAGGTCGGAAGGACCCCCAATCAGCAATCTCCGATATATAGGGTCGGAGGTAGGTTGCACCCGATATCAGGACCCCAGGCAGAGCGATATGTGATTGAATCAGCGATCAGGGTGATCAACGATCAAAGGAGCAGAGGCATAGACCCCACCGATGCGATACGCGAGGTGCAATATTGGCGATCGGTGGATCGGGGATCGACATAACCAAAGGGAATACCCCCGGGCTATTGCTACATGCGATAAAGAAATGGGCCAATGTGCGATTGCACGTGGACCATTGGATTGGGTGCGCAGATCAACGGTCAGGATTCGATCAGGGTGATCGGAGATCGGACAATCGGCGGATCCCTGATACAAAGGGCTATTACATGCACCATGCAACTTGCGATAGTGATATACCAATAAGGGCTAGACCCGATGGGTTTATAAAGGTGATTCAATAATATTTGAAGTTCGATTAAATGCTCCATGAGGCGTTTTCTTGTGTATTTCCGTTATTTGGTTGTCACAGCTAGAGGAAGGAAAAACGATTGTGTTTCCCCACGCCGATGATTCCTTTCCATTGTAAACGGATTCTTGTGGTAAACAGTCAGGTTTTCCATGATGGAGGACTAAAACCGACATGTTACGAATGCATAGAGCGCACAATTGCAGAAGATGGTGGGGAGAGTGTGGAGAGTTTTGGAGTCACTTGGAGGTTGAGTGAACTAGAGAGCATAACTACTGAAGGTCACTGGAAGGTTTCTGAGAGTCTCTTGGAAGTCGAGTGAACTACAGAGGCACGTAGAGGCCGAGAGAAGCTCGTGAGAGCAAGAGCCAGAGCCAAGAGCCAGAGCCAGAGCCAAGAGCCAAGAGCCAAGAGCCAGAGCCCAGAGCCAAGAGCCAGAGCCTAGAGCCAAGAGCCAGAGCCGAGAGCAAGAGCCAGAGCTAAGAGCCAAAGTCAGAACCAAGAGCCAAAGCCAAGAGCTAGAGCCAAGAGCCAGAGCCAGAGCTAGAAAGCCTGAGAGCTTCAGAGCCAGGGATAAGATGGTGTTCTAAGCCCATTGTTTTTGTGTAAACTAGTGGAGTTGAGCATGGAGCTTGTAAAAGGACTTATGCCATAATCCTAGAGAGCCTAGTCGAGTTGACTAGAGCTCAAGGAGATGTAGCCCAAGAGTTTTGGGTGAAATCCATATTATATTGTTGTTCTGTGTGTTTATTTTATTGCTGCATTATTTACTGTTATATGTATTTTATATTAGCATAAGCAAGTGAACTTAAAGCACATTAACAGTTAAAAACAAACACTAGCATACACCTATTTCAAGCATTATTAATTCTGAAATTGGTTAATAATAAGATTTGGGAATATTTAATCTTTGGAAGTGGGAGAGGTTCTTGTAAGCTTGACAAGAAGCCTTTCGTGCCCCATTTTCATATCACGTGGTATCGGAGAAAAGTTTGATTAACCCCACCTTCAAAGAAGATTATATCAGAACTAGTTATACTGGAGCAAGTGGTATCAGATTAGAATGCTTGATTGACAGAGCAAAGATTGCTTATCTGAAAGGTGTTTAAACAGTCAGCGGTTGATTGTATGCTTGTTTGCAGACTATCTATTGTTTAAGTTTGTAGAGGTGAAGGGAGAGCTATTGATACCTCAGTCTAGGAGAGGAAAAAAAGGAAGAAGGGTTGAAGGCATTCTTCTTATCCCAAAGGACCTCAAGGAAATCCTTGAAGCACAAGAGGTTTGTTGCAAAAGGTTGCGTGAATAAGGTCTTTGTTTATCTTGTTTGAAGTTCTTTTGTTCATTCAGATAATGAAAACTTCAACAAGTGAGTCCTAAAATTCTTCTTTCTTCACAAGAATCTTTGATGAAGACATGAAGCAAGACTTTTCCAGCATGATGGATATGGTGAGAGAAATGTATGAGGATGGAAGGAAGAACAACATACTTAGAGAGAAGTTGAATTCCGTGGAGGAAGAGAAGTAGTTGCTTTGTGAAAAATTGCAGGAAATGGAGAGGAAACTTCATATTGCAAATATGAACCTGAAAAGGATGCATGAGTTGGAGACACAGCTCTTTATTGCCAAAGAAGCCTTAGTCAAGTATCAACTTGAAGAATTGGTAAACAATTCCTGTTTGTCTTCAAATTCTTCTAAGAATGCTTATATTGGTTCTTTTGAAAAACATACAAGAGGCATAGGTTCCAAGTTAATGTCCAAGATGGGATATGAAGGAAAAGGCTTGGGAAAACATGCATGAGGTATTGTTGAACCAATAATCATTGAGGAAAGGCCTAAGTATTTGGGTCTTGGCTATGGACAGTCTTAAGGAGAAAGTTCCAATGCTGCCATGAAGGCCATTGAAACGGTTCCAAGAAGGAGTTTCATTTCAGGTCTTCTACCTAAAAAGTGTGAAGATTGTATTCATGGAGAATGCAATAGCTTGAAACATCATTTGCAGGATGCAGGTGTTCATAAGCATGCACTTGAACCAGAGAGTTGTGAAAACTCTGAAACCATTGAAGAGGTTGATTGTGTTCCAAAGGGAACTACTTCTTCATTCAATTCACCTCCTCCTGAGGGCAATAAAGGTGAAAGAGAAAGGTATAAATCTGGTTCTAACCATATTCCTTTTGATTTTGTTTAGCATGGTAAATTTCCATTCAAGCATGGGAAAATAATTGCATGTCCCTTTTGTAGTTTGGATAACCATAATGTTTCTAGATGTTGGAAGAGAATGACCACATACAGGAAACTTTTGAAAGAAAGGAAGTAAGAAGCCAAAGGTCCATTGGGCAAGGCAAATCATGTTGTTAAGAGGATGCACATGTGTTGCACCTACTGCCATAACCAAGGACATGTTACTGCAAAGTGTTGGACTCTGAATCCAACAACGCTTCCACAAAAGTTGAAGAAGGTGGAAAGAGAAAATGCCATGAATGGAAAGAAAGATTCCATGAATGATGTGTTTCAAGATGATTCACATGTTGATGTTGATGTGCAGACAAATGTAACACCTTTGAAATGGATTGGTAAGAAATGGTTAGAGTTCTTATCCAACTAAATATTGCATGTCTTTTGATTTGATGCATCTATTTGCATTTCTTTGTTAATGGAATGCAAGTTGCGGGATTTTACGAAGAAGGTGAATGGAAAAAGTTGAGCAAGAGACTCACTTTATTGCTGCAACATTATATTTCATTTCAGCTTCAAAGCACAGTGTGCTTAAGCGAAAGTTGAAGGATGAAATGCATGCATGATAATGTTGTGCATGAACACAGGGATGTTGACGATTTCCTTGTATTTGAACATGTATGTGTAATAAACTTGAAGGGTTGATTGCTTTGGTATGCATGTAATGCAATATTGACTTGAGAAAAGTTGATTTGGCCTCCAAGATGGAGATAATGATGAAGTGTTTCATCTTTTGAAAAGAATCCTTCAGATATTTTCCACATGCTTGACTTGAAGGGTCAAATGTTTTAAAGACATGTTTTGTGGGCTTGTTATCTAGTCCATCATTTGCATGCAGATGTAAAGACATGGAGGTGTTCACAAGATGTGAAATCTATTTCTTTTGTTGAAGCAGGAGTTTAGGACATCCAATTGTTGTTGACAGCATGCCAAATAGGTACAAATGAAAAATTTTGTGAAGCAGATGTAACTTCACATTTGTTTGAGCCACCTTGCATCAGTGATCAAGGAAGAGAAGTTCAAACTACCTTCTATGACCATCTCAGTAGGCATTCTGCATGAAGTGAAGGAGGAAGACAATTCTTCCCAGGAGGACCAGCACATCCAGGAAGGAAATGGTCAGAGACTTTGGTTCAAAGGCACCATGTAGAGGCAAGTGTATGGAGGTTGAAAGAAGAGGGTGAGGTAATCTCATTTACTATTCATATCTGTGTGTCAGTCTTTTAGAGACTAAAATTTCTTTTAGTGGGAAGGCATGATCGAAAATGGATCTTGGATAGACTTCTAGGTCTAAAGTATTCCTCACAAAGGAAAATAAAAGTCCAATGATACTCTTGGAAATAGTCCCATTGCATAGATCTTCTCATTTTCAATCTACTCCAACTTGAATGGGCTAAAATCGATTTTGGATGATGAAGTTATCACAGAAAGAATATTGCCTTTGTCCTTTGAAAAAGGAGGCAAATTCTTATGAAAATGGCCTAAAAGGCTCATTGAATAAATTGCATCAAAAAAATCCAGGGGAAGGACTTAACGCAAGGGTGGAAGGACCCCCGATCAACGATCTCCGATATATCGGGTCAGAGGTAGGCTGCAACCAATATCGGGACCCCATGCAGAGTGATATGTGATTGAATCGGCAATCGAGATGATCGACGATTGGAGGAGCAGAGGCATAGACACTACCGATGTGATACACGAGGTGCGATATCGGCGATCGGTGGATCAGCGATCGACATAACCAAATGGAATACCCTTGGGCCATTGCGACATGCGATAAAGCAATGGGCCGATGTGCAATTGCGCATGTACCATTGGATTGAGTGCGCAGATCAACGGTCAGGATTCGATCAGGGTGATTAGAGATTGGATGATCGGTGGATGGCTGATACAAAGGGCTATTACATGCACCATGCAAGTTGTGATAGCGATATAACAATAAGGGCCAGACCCGATGGGTTTATAGAGGCTATTCAATAATATTTGAAGTCTGATTAAATGCTCCATGAGCCGTTTTCGTGTGTATTTCTGTTATTTGGCTGTCACGGCTAGAGGAAGGCAAAACGATCAGGTTTCCCCACGCTGACGATTCCTTTCCATTGTAAACGGATTCTTGTGGTGAATAGTTAGGTTTTCCATGATGTAGGACTATAACTGATGTGTTACAAATGCACAGAGCGCACAATTGCAGAAGATGGCGAGGAGAGTGCGGAGAGTTTTGGAGCCACTTGGAGGTCGAGTGAGCTAGAGAGCACAACTACTGAAGGTCATTGGAAGGTTTCTGAGAGTCTCTTGGAAGTCGAGCAAACTACAGAGGCACGTAGAGGTTGAGAGAAGCTCATGAGAGCAAGAGCTAGAGCCAAGAGCCAGAGCCAGAGCCAAGAGCCAAGAGCCAAGAGCCAAAGCCCAGAGTTAAGAGCCAGAGCCGAGAGCCAAGAGCCAGAGCTTAGAGCAAGAGCCAGAGCCAAGAGCCAAGAGCCAGAGCCAAAGCCAAGAGCCAGAGCCAAGAGCCAGAGCTGAGAGCTAGAGCCAAAACTAGAAAGCCTGTGAACTTCAGAGCTAGGGATAAGATGGTGCTCTAAGCCCATTGTTTCTGTGTAACTAGTGGAGTTGAGTGTGGAGCTTGTAAAAGGACTTATGCCATAATCCCAGAGAGCATAGTCGATTTGACTAGAGCTCAAAGAGATGTAGCCCAAGAGTTTTGGGTGAACTCCATATTATATTGTTGTTTTGTGTGTTTGTTTTATTACTGCATTATTTACTGTTATATGTATTTTATATCAGCATAAGCAAGTGAACTTAAAGCACATTAATAGTTAAAAACAAACACCAGCATACACCTATTTCAAGCATTATTAATTCCACAATTGGTTAATCATAAGATTTGGGAATATTTAAGCTTTGGAAGTGGGAGAGGTTCTTGTAAGCTTGACAAGAAGCCTTTCGTGCCTCACTTTTAGATTAGAGACTTACTAGGATAAAGCACAGACAAAATCAAGTTAGTCAGAATGTTCGATGTAAACTAGCGCAAGCAAGATAGGGGAAGATTGTTCTACACTGTCTATAGCCTTAGTTGCTAGATGGTTGAAATAATGATCAGAGGATTCGACAAATTCTTTCTCGATCTGGTGCAATTGTGCTTTGAGAACATGGATTTATGCAGCAAGGGATTTGATCTTTGCTTGCTTGTCATGGATCTAAATACACATGGATGCACAGGAGGTACGCTTGATGTATTGTCACTCTAGATTCTTTGCTAGATGGTTAGTGTATAACTTAGCCGGATGCTAGTAGGAGGAAAAACAATAGCCTATCTCCTTCTCCTTTTGTTTGGTTGTCATCTCGTTGGATGATTGAAGTTCTGGATGGTTTAAAGTGGTCATGGTGGGCTCGATTATTTTGATGTCATCATGAATGTTCATGCAAATATTTATCTTCCATGGCGGTGTTTTCTCGATATTTTGCCTTAAGTCTGCAAGACGCTAGTTAGGCATAGAAAACATACAAAAGCGGTAGGTCTACAAACTATCCTCATCATCAGAATTGCCATGGAAAATGGGAATGAGGTTTCCATCTTCTTCTTCTGCCTCAAAATCATCTTCTGGATAATAAATTTCTCCAGTATGGTGTTCATCATAATCACAGTAGAACATAACACACATAGTAATTTCTAAGGTATCTATGAATAGAGTTGTTCGCTTTGGCTTCATTGCTTTTTGTGGAAATTTGTTTGCCCAATGACCTTCCTTATTGAAAATAAAACATCAAACTAATTTAGCTGGAGTATTTTAGTATCGAAGGAATGATTATTTTTTCTAGAAAGGCTTATTTTTAGGCTGATATGGCTTCTTGTAAGCTTCTGTCTAAAACTTACTCTGTGAGGACCAATGCTTCTTGTCCAGATCTTTGGATTTACAAGAGAATTTGGGGTTGTGATTGAAGGGTCCCTTACCCCATTTGGGCATCTGACCAAGTGTTGTGGAAATATTATTTGAAAATATCTTGTTGTACTCATTGAAGTTGATCACAACACATTTATCGAAACAATTTTCTTCAATGACCTTCTTGATGTGGCCATGGATGATTTGTTGTAGTGTTTTTTCCCAAAGATGTACAAAAAGAACCCACTTAAGATTGTAGATGACAAACAATCTCAACAATATAAATGGCTTCCAAACATTGTAGATCTACATCAACTGGTAGAAACAAAACCTGCATAAATTCTGATCTATGCCACAATCATAGTTAAACAACAAAAAGAAATAGTAATAACTCCAATCATCCGATGGAAACGAGATATAAAAAGAATAGTTTTTAATATAACACTTTTAAAGGGAACAAATAGATGTTACCGTTCCACCTATATGGGATGGTTTCTTGGCTTGTGTAGAGTCTCTCTCCTCTATAATGTGTAAACCCAGCAAAAATATGGTGTGTGGCAATGAAGATAATCAAAGTTACAATAACGAGTGCAACAATGAAAATAATCCAAAGTGAATAATGAATTGAAAACCCTTCTATTTGTAACAAAATATTGAGTTATCCTTGAATAATGAGCAATAATAGAATATTATTAACCCCATTCTTGGAATAAACACTTGGAATATTTTATTATATTTGGTTAGGAGGGAAAAAGTATTTAAACTTTTATTTAGAAATAATAAATAAATAAATGATTTATGTATCATCTCAAGGACTTGGTTAAGGAAAATAAATAAGTAAGGATTTATTTAATTATTCCTAAGGGATTTAGTCAAATTTTACAAACAATAATAATTAATTAGTGATTAATTAATTATTCTTAGAGAAAGATAAGATAATTAATGATTTATCTGTTTATTTTTCATGAATGGGTCAAATATGACAAGGAATAAAAATTGAACAATGGTTTAATTAATTATTCCTAGAGGAAAATTAAATAAATAGTGATTTATTTAATTATTCTTCATGGGTTTAACTATAAATTACTTAATAAAGGTGGTTTATTAAGTAATCTATCACAGTGAAAGCAATTTTACTATGCTAAAATTTGCTTTACATGGTGTACCTCGATCCATCTAGTAAATTAGGCTAGATGATAAATTTTTTGGTGATAATAGATTTCCCCCAACGTACAAGTGTTGGGAGAAAAACATATGATCAAAGTACGTTGTAAAGACACAATCACTAGACAACATAGTGGAGTCAGAGTGAGACAAAGAGACTGTTAAAATTGAAGCTAAAGAGAATAAGGATAGAGGGGACAAGACCAATGCAAGTCTCCTTTTATGTTGTGGTACCAGACCTTAATGAGGTGGGGGAGTCATACCCATACCCTTCGAGATAACTTAGTACAAAAATAATAATCCACCCAAAAACATAAAACTGAGCAATGAAGTACATGTTGAATGGTGCATTACATGCTGGCATAACAAAGACATAAAATAATACAATGTGTCACATATACATAATTCACCTAGAGAAAACATGAACTAGGACTGAATACAATTATATCTGAGTACATGAGATATGATGGCCCTTCCCTCAAAAAATGGGTGGGAGGGAGGGTAGAACAACCGGAGAGGCCCTGCTGAACATGGAAGGGCTCTGCAATACTGAATGGATCATTTGAAGGAGACGTGCACGCTATGAACACTGTAATCAGTAAGAACCGAATCCATCAACTTTGCAGAACTGCATCTAACACTGTAGCATAATAGGAATGCATCTGGACAAGTGGGAAACTACTTGAAGGGTGACTCCCTCATGAGGTCCAAAATGTCTCACACACACTTGGGAATCACTAGTGCAATCTGCTGCATCACTCGACCATCAAGTGTATGGATCACGAACATGGAATGACCAAGTCAAAGGGCAATGATTAGTCCCTTTGCTTGATTTGAGGTACCGAACAAGGATGGAAGTTGGAACCAAGATACACTACCCTCTAGGTCATTCTTCTAGAGTGAATGAGCTAATGTTGATAGAATAGGGCCCGCGATGGATGAGGAAATGAGGATCCTCAACTAAGGCACGAGGGAAAATAGTAATGTGACTGATGGAGTGACACCAGGGATAATGGGAAAGTGGTACAGAGGGACAAATAGATGACTTCCCTTGTCAGAGCATAAAGTGCATGGTTGACCTTGCAGCGACTGACTCAACTTTGGAGGGGATGGGGACAACATGACTAGAGGCCAAAATAGACAACACAGGATGAACTGTATTAAAATGTCAATGGAATAATGTGACATGATATAATTGGACATGAAACGAACTCCATGGATGCAAGGCTGACTCATCATGGATGCTTTGAACAAGGGCAACTCAATGACATTGCCACACATAATACATTTGGTGGGGACCATGAAGACATGAGTAAATGATGGACACTCATGATGAATATCAACATAAGATATTGCAAGTATTAAGTGGAGGTGGACCTCAAATTACAAGTGTCATTTTTTGAATAAATTCGATTTCGAGAGGTGACAAAGCAACCCTTCTTGGAAAAATGGCTTTTTGGTAAAGTGTCAAATCATCAAAAATAGAGGAAGACCAATTATAGAGTTCGATGAGAGATTTCCAATGGTGTCGATGGTTCATGAAACTAAGCTATAGTTTGGTCATAATGGGCGACCGAAAAATTGTGGATTTTTCTTTGAAAGGATGGTTTCCCTCCAATTTGGATTCATTTGCTAAGTGAGCTGTGTTGAATATGGAGAGGAGGAAAAGGCCCTAAATCTTGTGGAGATCATAACAAAAAAACCAACTGTCAAAATCAGGGTTTGTGACTTTTAGGTAGGTGGCCTTACTCATCTCTTCAATTTCAATGGTTTATTTCATGATTTTTGGCACCTGGCAACTTTTTGGGAGACCCCTACTCTTATTCATGCTCACATTTCACCTTTTGGGCCCAATTCTGATTTGGCTCACAGGAAATAGGTGCAAACCTGTGAGCTCACACTTTCTGGGAAGAAAAATATGATTTGGGGCTAAAATGAGGGTGGTTTAGTGGCCTAGTGGGGGTTGTAGGTTGATCAATAAAGACCAGTGTTTTCTTCTCCAAGTCAACAAGACATGTGTTGTTTTCTAGACATGGCAGAGTTGAAAATCAATTAGCATGAATGATACTTGGATAATTTCAATCCGATATCTAGGGGGATCAGGGGGTTCAAGGGGCATTGGATTGTTATTGGATTCTAAAGGTGGTAGAGGACCAATTGATGAGGGCAGGTGAGCCCTTGCTATCAAGAATTGTGAGCTATTGGGTTCTAGACTAGGAGGTATTTGTCATGCAGGGGCACAATATTGAGCTCACGTTATAGGATATCTATTTGTTGACCAGACTACCTCACCCCAAAATGGTGGGTGATATTCATCGGGTGTTGCCTTGTGGGTGGAACATTACTGAGTCTCTGGAGCACCATTGTCCATGGGATGTATGTGTCAAGGGTACAAATATCTTGGCTGGTGATTTAGAGTGGCTAGAAACACGGGTTGTTACCGCAGTTGTGCTACAGGTCTTAGGAAACTAGGCATTCCACCACATCATTGGTGGGCAAATGATGCTAGTTGAGAGTGTTTTGGCTGGGACCTACTATGGGTCGGCCCAAATGATGCTTTCATCTGTGAAACGAAAGTTGAGTCTTTGCAAGAGGCAGGTGAACTATGACTACGCGTTTGGTATAGTAATGTGTGCATTCATTTTTGAGAAGATACCCAGCATCCGTCCTCATGTACGGATCAGAGATGGGGTCCCACAGGAGCCTAGGATGCGTCGTTGGGGGAAGCTACTATGGAGAAGAGGAGGAAGGGGAGTCCAATGGGTGTTCTAACCCTATTTTTTCACATATTGGGATCAGATGCCCCTCTACATTGACAATTATCCTTACAGAGGGATGAATTATCAAGGAGATCCTAACTTGCCACTTCTGCCCATGCGAGCATGGGGACTAGACTATAAGTATTAAGTTGTTACTTTTATGGTGCATTCATATTTTTATCACATGTATATGGTACTGAGCATAAAATATGTGGTGTGCAGACAGAGCACCTGTAAAACTTGAAGGATATGCAGGATGAGCCACAATGCCTGGGGCTACAGATTAGGGAACATCGTTGTCACATTAGGGTCCATAGGAGAGTGCACTACTTGTTGATCTACACCATAGATTCAACATACTCTTCACCATAGTTTTAGAGTTTGGATGGCATGATTTAGAGGATCGACACATAGACGAGTGTAGTGGTCTACCCTCAGAGTGGCAACGTATCATGCGGTGCACAACAATGGTTGGCTAGGCAGTACATAATCCATGTGCAAGTGGAGCAGAGCCTTTGGTGTAGGATCCACTAGACAATGAGTAGATGTGGGGACATGTGGGTTACTTTGGTTTTTTTTTTCTAACATGTTATGGGAATGTCGGATGTATTTAAAGATATGGGCTCCAAACACTTATATAATACATAATATGATTATGCATTTTTATATGACGATGATGGTTCACCATGTGTTATGTTTTATGGTTGTCTTCTATGGTAGACATGTGATAAATGCCAATCTAGAATGTTATTTATAATGGTATCTACATAGCTATTTTGTTCTCTAGGAAATGACTGAAAGTAATGGCTTCAAATTCACGTACTAACAACATAACTCGTAGATATTTTCTAAATAGGATTTGGTTATGCACATGATAAATACCATTCAATTGCAGGACAAGCAGGAAGGAATATAAATGAACATTAAGATGAAGGATGCGATGAAAAAGGACATCAACTAACAAACCTATCATTGCATCACATTCAGCCTAATTATTGGTGGTAGGTCTAATGCACAAGCCATTTGAAAGGACTAACATATGCAATGGGGTAAAAATGGCCCAGGCTATCAAGGCTAGATCCCTAGAGAAGCAACTCGCATTGTCGGCATGATTGATATATGATGTGGATGATAGATCCATCTAAAAGGCGCAAAAGACAATGGATGAGATGAGGCAATCTACCAAACTTCATGGCATAAATAAAGACACACAAATCAAAGGGATATGCTATGAGGAAAACTTCATGAGGTAGAGTGCACTGGGAGAATTAGGAAGGAAATGGCCTTTAGAATCCTCCAAAAATATGCCCCCTTGCCTAAATGCAAGCATAATTAGCGGTAGACATAGTTTCCATGATGTCCTCAACAGAATCGAAGATGGGCAGACGAGAGGAAGAATAACTACATGATCGAGCGGTATTACCTTGTGCATCAAAATGAGAAATAAGGTTCACATACACATAATCTAGAATGGTAGAGGATGAGTTAGTTGATGAAGGATCTATGGATGTTGAGACCTAGGATTTTGTCGAATGAGGTTTGATGGAAGCGTGCAAAAAAACCTTCAAAAGGTTTTCCTGTGAGAAACTTAAGGATGACAACAAGTAAAGGATATGGCCTGTGGTGTCTGTTATCTCGACATTAGGGGGAGGGAACATGATGGTGGGACCAGAGTCCCCCTATTATGTTTGATTAAGGGTACCAAAATCCACGGGTAGAGGAATAGGGGTTCCACTATGAGTGGACTTGTATTCACAAAGTGATTCAAGGCAGTCTCGAAATTCGTCGAGACGAGGGCAACAATGGAAATAGTGACCATGATGATGACACAGGGCACAAGGTTTATTTGTGCACAAAGTTATGAGTTTCTTGGGTGGACCTGGTAATTTAACATGGCCTTCAGGGATATTTGACTCAGGGAACATTTCATGAACCAAAGTTCTGAGATGAGGAATCTCGGGAAAATTATTGGTGGCATGCCTAACAAATTTACTGAAAGCACATGGAGGTCATGACTTTAGGGTGTTAGGGGCTGGAGAACCTTGGGGAAACTTTTATTTCAGTTCTTTCCTCTTAACTTTTCCCGTGTGTTTGAATTCTTATGCAATAGGAGTAGGTTCATTTTTTGGTTGTGATGGAATTGAGGTGGCAGTAGGGGCTGTGGGGATTGGCTGGACCAGGGTCAAAGCATGAAAAGGTCATAACTAACCAGGGGGAATGCTTGCATGAGGATAATTGTACCATAATGGGATCCCCAAATTCATGTTAGGAAGGACCATCTAAGCCATGATAGGGACAAAAAATACTCCCAAAGGAGGGAAAAAGAAAGCTACCTGGCCTGTAGGGTAATGTCTTGGTGGAATAACTCCTGGATGGTTGAGACCTAGAGGAACAATTCCTTGTGGAAACATAGGAGATGCACCCACAAATAGAGGAGGTCTTGGGGGTGGATCTAGAGGGCTCAGCTAGGATGGCAAGAATAGGCCACTGAGGAGCTCGTTGTTGATTGAATGTACTAGATTGCTTGAGAGCAGCCCATGACACTTATAACATGCAAACACTCGTAGAGTTAGGCTCTAAGATGGGGGGGGTGGAGCACCCAATAATGAGGAATATTTATAGACTTCAATTGAAACACTAGTGAGAGGAGTTGAGGATTGCTTTTCTAACATTGATGAGATAATGAACTTGGGGGAGTTCATGGATGTCAGCTCATAGTAAATCAACTAATTGATGGTAACAATATTCCCCTCATGGGGGAAGCACATATTGTAGAAAACCGCAGATGTGATGACTGACATGGCATATGTGTAACTAAGACCTAAGAGAATGTTATAATCCAAAGGGACTTCAATAACCTCAATGTTGACATGGATAGTCTTGCCCACAAGTGTCACTAGATAGTTGTAGTACATGCCAGGAGGCTAGGAGGAGTGTCCATCCCAAGAATGCAATGTGATGGTGGAGGGGGAAAACATAGGTGACTTAAGTTGTTTCCAAATGACAGCGGACATCATACAGGTGGATGCACCTTCATCAATAATGCATCGGGAGATCATGGAATTATGGACTCAGACTGATATCTGGAAAGAAATGCAGGAAGGAAATGGGGGATGTTCTAATGTATTAATAAGGAAGACAATCAAACAATCTTCAGAAGGATGTATTGCACCCAAGGAAGTTAGTAGAGATTTATTTTGATATGGGCATGACTAGAAGATTTCTAGCATTGACATGGAAATAAGTGATTGTGCTAAGTCGTCTACTATACTATATGTATGGGCAGCTCGGTTAGAAGCCACATCACGATGTAAGGCTCCCTTGGAGATCTTGGGAATGGCCTCAACTTTAGGTTGAGGGATCTGTAACATACAATTTTATATTGTAAGAGGCTCAGTAGATTCTTTAGTTTTGGACTCAGTGGTGGAAAAAGATGATGGCTTCTCATATTGATGCAACCGAGTTTGTTGGTTGATATTGGAGGGGTTAAACTCATCAAAATTCATCATAAGGACCCGATAGTCACTAGGACCAGAGGTGTTGGGGGCAATGGGATGTCTGACCTGGTTAAGGTTGAGCAGCGACAAATCATTGCTGAGCGAAAGGATTTGTAAGCATTGTCGGTTGAGATGGTAGATGATTATGAGGCGATTGTTGACCTTTAGAAGTTTCTTAAGCTTCCCACATTTGGTGCATCTGGGGTAAGAGAGGATAATCATGTGTACACTGTTCATGTACACCACAACATGAAAAAGGATTGTTTGTACAGATAACCTTGTTCTACATGGGATGGATGCCCTATTGCTGGTTCCCCTGGGGTTCGCTAGGTTGGTTACCTTAATTACCCTGGTTACGCTTGTTACCCTTCCACTTATTCTTTTTCTTTGAATTTTTGGGATTAGTCGCACTCTTCTATGAAAATAATTGACCATAAGGGGGTGGTGGCTTCTGGGGATGAGGATTCATGGGAAGTTGTGATGCTAATACATTAGAGGTTGGAGCGCTCAACTATGCATTAGTAGGAGCAACAGTTTGGTAAATGGGTTGGGGCCCCTAAAAACATGTTGTTAGTAGGAGTATAAGTGTTAGAGGAAATTGTACCCCCCTACTGATAGCCATAACTCTACTAAGTATATGTCTAAGGGTGTGAAAGGATTCCAAAAATACTATCGGTGGCGTGAGATGCCCTCAGCGCATTGGTGCTTCCAGGACGACAGAGGCTTGGAATGATGGTATAGACATAACTGGATTGCACATAAATCATGTCATATGTTAGAGAAGTTTGGAGAGATTCTTCCTAAGTTCAAGGAGAATGGGACAAGACATCTTTTCTAATAGGTGATAAAAGGCTTCTAGGAAACCAATCTAGGTAGACATAGTCTTCGAAGGGCGAGGCACGTCATGTGCTCCTCCTTTGACGCCACTCTTGAACATGGTTAGAAAGGCGAGTGGCATAGGACTAGTGGAATGAGGTCAATAGCTTCGTACCAGTGTCATACCAGAGAGGTAATTGGAAATATGAAAGAAATGCTTTAGCAAGCATCTCGAAAATGGAACAAGATGTGGTGGGCTAGTCTACATACCATTTTGCAGCCTCTCGAGTGAGTGTGCGTTGAAATAGATGAAGACAAATGGAGTCATCGGTAATGGAGTTAAATGATGATGTCTGAGGGAAGCTTAGTCGGCATAGAAGGCCAACCAACATCGTGGTGTAAGGGGTGATTTATCAATTGGCTAAATCCAATAGATTTAAGCTAACTGTTATCACCAAAATAGGACCCTAATACGCTGCTGATCAGACTATCTCAGTGTAACTATTTCAAAACAATATTTTAGCTAAGGCTTAGCCTCCTTAACCTGAAAGGGCTCTCTCAAAGGGTTAATGATATTGATTAAAGATATGGATAGATGGCTAACTCTATGGTTTGTCACTTTATATGTTTATAGGTTGAAATATGGAGACTTGCTACCATTGGGCTATGGAGTCAGTGATAGAGATAAGGATAAAAAGTAGCTCTTCTTATAAAATTGAGGCTTATATATACTTCAATGAAAGAGTGACACATTCAGGAATATCTCAATAACTTGAAGTTCATAGGAGTCAGAGCATGTGGGTATGAATTCTAAGTAATGATACATCAAGGTATTTAAAAGGAATGAATTTAAAGTGATTGATCAGAGTTTAATACCTAAAGGAAGTCAAAGCATGAGTAACAATGAATTCTGAGTAATAAGTATTAAAACATTGAAGAAAAACATCCAAATATAGGACCCAAGAACTCAATTCACCATAGTTTAACACTTAAAGCAAGTCATAGCATGTTCCTCCATGAATTCTGAGTAATAAGCTTTAAGACCATGGAAGTAAAACATATCAAAGATAAAATATTAAAGCTCACTGAAGTACACCAAGAATATCAGCTTCAGAAAAGTCCAACTGCTTCTCTATATATCAGCCCCTACACAAGATTTACAAAAGTAGTCTTTTTCTATAACATTTTTCAACCTCTGGTGTAGTACATCTCTTGCCATATATAGAGTTTCCTTACAAGCTTTAATTCCTTCCTCCAGCACGAGGGCAATTTGAATTTCTCTAGACCTGACACCTATTGAACTTTAAACAAACTATTGATTACAACTAACTGTAAACTAACAGTCTTAAAGACCTAATTTGACTAGGAGTGTAACTCCTTATCTATGCTGGAAACAACCTTAGCTATGAAATAAAACTCGTTTTTTGACATATTTCCCTCTTCATCTTTATCTTTAGTGATGACTTTAAACTTCATGCTGGCCTTTGATTGCTTGTCCTTTAACTGTCCCTGGATAATAGGAAAACTGCCCCTGCTTTTTCTACTTTCGTGTCCAAAGTGGTTCCTCAAATTCTACTAACGATTTTATCCCTTTTAATAACATGTGATGCCTTGAATTAGACCAAAGTTCATTCTCATATGCCCGTGCTAATAAAAAACCCCTTAGAAGCTGGTTGGAGTGTGACAACTATCTGAGATACGAAATGGTTGTTGTTTTCGTAGCGCAGAGTTTGGAGATATTGAATGCCTCTCATTCTTTGAATTTTCCTTTTCTTAGTATTCAAAACTTCTTAGGTGGACCTTTTTTGTCTTCTACAACAACATTATTTCATAATGGTTCCCCCTTTTCATTTCAAAATTGATTCAAAAAACAAAACTAGCAGCTTCAACAGTTTCGTAACGCGCTACAAAATTGCTATGCATTATATGTCATCTTTAGTAGTTTCGTAGCATGCTACAAAACTATTGTGTGATTCAAGAACATATTTTTTTTTCATTTTTTGGGATTTTTTGATGGCTTATCCACATGCCATGAGCCATTGTGGGACTAATGATAGTTAAAACAAAATTATTGATCTTATTAAACAATGGGAACAAGACTCTATCCTATGTTTTAGATTCCTTAAACAAAACAATAAAAATGACTTGACCAAGACTAACATAAAAATTTTGGAACCATGCGGGCTATCCAAAATTGTTAAAAATTTTGTAGTGATAATAGTGGCTCCACTTGGGATAGTGTGTCCTTGTGGTACACTAAGAACCTGTAGTTCCAGTGCTTTGTCCACTTATGATAAAAACAAAAATTTGAATTGACAAGCATCCCCTTCAAGCTACTTGGGCCTTCACCTCGGGCTTAAGATTGGTGATCATTGTAGAAGAACAAAATTTGTATCTACTGAAAAATGATTAGTCAACCTACCCTGAGATTATTTTCACATTCCTACCTACCTTGTGAACTGCAACCTCCATTTGTAGCTCAAGGAACATGAAACTTCTAATGAAGCCAGTCATTAATCGGATCTGACACTTGAATCTCTTGGTTGTGCTTGAAGGAAAAATAAACATGATACTAAAGTAACCGAGTCAGCATCAGATGTAACTGATCTTCAAGATAAAAATATAACTGGAAATATGAACAACAAATATTTTCCATGTAATCAGCTATAAGGTCAAAAAAGACATGATTAGTTTGATGATTCTCATAACATTTTATATCTTCAGACAACTGATTCTCAGCCACACAAGATTCCTTTGATATGCTATCCAACTGCCTTTCTGCATGATTCCCATAGACAATGTAATTTTCCTCACTATTATGATCATTCTTCGAAGTAATCTGTTGCGAGGAATTACATAAATGATCAACCTTTTCCTCTGCTTGAGGGTTATAAAAAATATCTTCCAATGTTTCTTCTTGGTGTTTGCAATTATTTTCATCTTCATTATGATCTGAAGACTGACAAGTTTGTTGCATCTCTACATCAATATCTGAGGATGTAATATGATTTTCATAAGTAAACCCTTGTTGATTTTCATGCTGCATTTCATGGGATGTTATCCTTTCTTCTTATTGTTGAAATGTATTGTTATGAAGAGCCTCTAAAATTTCTTCATCCATGAATTCATCATCGTCATAACAATCCTCCAAATATTGAATGAAACTTGTTGAATGTTTACAACAATCTTTGATCAGCAATAAGAAGGGATGACACTCTTTATACATGTCACAGAATACATCATGGAAATCAAACAGGAGAATATAATGAACCATTTTCCAAACTTTTATACCAAGACCATGCTTTTCCTTCTAAAGTGTTCATAAACATCTTCATGAGATAATATTTAGGAAAATGAACCTTAAGATTGTGTACATGCATATGGAACCTAACCAAATGAAGAGCAACATTGTCTTTCTTTTCATCTTTAAATATTGGAAGATCATCTAGTCAATCAACCTTTGACATAGGATTTAGAAAACCAAGGATGTGAGCCTGATTCATAAGGGCATACTTGGCATTAATTCTTGCAATGGAACTCATCTTGAAACTTCATCATGCTAATGATCTTGTAGCAGTGGAGTCGCCTTACAATTTGTTATTTGACGTGTGGAGTTGCCAAGGTAGATTGCAGCCTCAAAAACTTTCTGAGCTCCTGCTACCTTCAAAAGTTCAACTTCTTGATTTCGGGAATGAATAGTCTTCAGACTCCCAACAAACGCACCAAAATGTTATCACCAAAATAGGACCCTAATAGGCTACTGATCAGACTATCTCAGTGTAACTATTTCAAACCAATCTTTTAGCTAAGGCTTAGCCTCCTTAGCCTAAGAGGGATCTCTCAAAGGGTTAATGATATTGATTAAAGATATGGATAGATGGCTAACTCTATGGTTTGTGATTTTATATGTTTATAGGTTGGAAGATGGAGACTTGCTACCATTGGTATATGGAGTCAACAATAGAAATAAGGATAAGAAATAGCTCTTCTTATAAAATTGAGGCTTGTATATACTTCAATGAAAGAGTGACACATTCAGGAAAGTCTCAATAACTTGAAGTTCATACGAGTCAGATCATGTGGGTATGAATTCTAAGCAATGATACATCAAGGTATTCAAAAGGAAAGAATTTAAAGTGATTAATCAAAGTTTAACACCTAAAGGAAGTCAGAGCATGAGTAACCATGAATTCTGAGTCATAAGTATTACAGCATTCAAGAAAAACATCGAAATATAGGACCCAAGAACTCAATTCACCATAGTTTAACACTTAAAGGAAATCAAAGCATGTTCCTCCATGAATTCTGAGTAATAATAATTAAGACTATGGAAGTAAAACATATAAGAGATAAAAGATTAAAGCTCACTGAAGTACACTAAGAATCTCAGCTTCAGCAAAGTCCAACTGCTTCTGTATATATCAGCCCCTGCACAACATTTACAAAAGTAATATTTTTCAACCTTTGGTGCATTACATCTCTTGTCATATATAGAGTTTCCTTACGAGTTTTAATTCATTCCTCCAACAATATGGGAATTCGAATTTCTCTAGACCTGACACCTATTGAACTTTAAGTAAACTATTGATTACAACTGACTGTAAACTAACAGTCTTAGAGACCTAATTTGACTAGGAGTGTAACTCCTTATCTATGCTAGCAACAACCTTAGATATGAAAAAAACTTGTTCTTTGACATCCATCTCTCTTCATCTTTGGCTTGAGTGATGAATTTAAGATTCAAGTTGGCTTTTGATGGCTTGTCCTTTAACTATCCCTGGATACTAGGAAAATTGCCCCTGTTTTTTCTACTTTGGTCTCCAAAGTGGTTTGTCGAATTCTACTAACCATTTTATCCCTTTTAATAACATGTGATGCCTTGAATTAGAGCAAAGATCCTGCTCACATACTCATGCTAAGACAAAACCCCTTAGAATCTGGTTGAAGCATGACAACTAACTAAGCTACGAAATGATTGTTCTTTTCGTAGCGTAGAGTTTGGAGATATTAAATGGCTCGCATTCTTCGAATTTTCCTTTTCTTAGTATTCAAAACTTCTGAGGTGGCCCTTTTGTGTCTTCTCCATCAGCATTCTTTGATAATGGTTCCCCCTTTTCATTTCAAAATTGATTCGAAAAACAAAACTTCTATCCATTATATGTCATTTTTGGCAGTTTCGTAGCACGCTATGAAACTGTTGTATGATTCAAGAACACAATTTTTTGTCATTTTCTGGGATTTTTTTTATGGCTTATCCACATCCTATGAGTCAATGTTGGACTAATGATAGTTAAAACAAGATTATTGACCTTATTTAACAATGGTAACAAGACTCTATCCTATGTTTTAGACTCCTTAAACAAAACAATAAAAATGACTTGACCAAGACTAGCATAAAAACTTTGGAACCATGAACATTGTCCAAAATTGTTAAAACTTTTATAATGATAACTCCAACCATAAAGGGGAGCATGGGGGCTACTAGAATGGTTCTTGAGACTATTTCACTTGATGTGACTACAGGGATAGAACTGGATCCAACACGAGGTTGGGTTCCTACATCATATATGGGTCTAGACATGGTGGTGATATGCAGTGAAGGAGGCTCGGAAGCAAATGAGGAATCAGATGAACTAGAAGAAGACTCAGCATGGGGACTTAGAGGGCTAAGAAATCAAAATCGATGGTTAGGGGTGATATTCCCAAGGAGAAACTAGGGCGAATGCCTAATAGTCACTATGACAAATGCCTTGGTGGCACAATGGTAGTAATACACGTGATATGAAAATGGTGAAGTGAGATAAAAAAATATGCCTTTGTCTTGATGAGGGGAGATAAATTTATTATATTAAGTCTTTTCTTGGCGATGTATACCAAGCACCCTTTCCTTAAGGTGTGCTTGTGTGTGCAACCATATTTATTGATTAAGCCTAGATCGTGTTTGTAAAAAAGAAAAAAGCTTGTAGAAAATAAACTGAAATTAACAACAGAATATGGATAGAAAAAGAATTAAATAAACCCCACCCAAACTTGGTTTACAAATGTTATGCTGGTTGGTGGCTTAATCGAAGCAAAAGACACTAAAAATGTCAAGAGATCTAATTGTCGGTTTGATTGGGACCAAGTGACATTAGGTTGCTAGAATGTGGTGTAGCAACAAAAAAATCCCAGAGAGGAAGATCGCTCCTAAAAGATAGGGAGATGGGTGGAACACCTAGGGAAAACGATGGGACCCTAAGGCCAATGACCAAACAAGGTTTAATATGAAACCATGGATGGTGACAACCTAGCCTTATAGGTATGAAATAAAAGGGTACAGATCTAGAAGATATGGCGGAAAGTGCTACGTAAACTTAGACTACTCACTTAGCTAAACTCCTCCTCTAAAGGTGGAAGTGTACTAGAATCCCTAGGGGCCTAAATTCCACTTCGATGAGTAAATCAGAGTATATTAAGGCCTAAGTGGGATGAGACAGAGGTCAAAATTTCTAGCAAAAAACTCTAAGCAAAACCCAGAAACAAATCTGATAAAAACCCGGAAACCCTAAAATCGTAGGTACTAACATGTTTTCAGGTGAGATCGCACTTTTTATTTTGAAAGGTCTACTCTGGCCTCTATATTGCACTTTTTGGGTGAAAATTTTTTATTTCATCTCCATGATTCTCAGCCAGAAAATCTTGGAAAAAATTGTTATCTTTGTTCCAGATGGTTCCTGTGACCTGCTGAAAAGACCAGAAAACTTGCGAAATTAAGAAATTTAACAGATCTAGGTTTAAAAACCTACGAAACATTAAGATATTGAAAAAATACGAAACCCTAAGATAAAAACCAAAGGTCACCCAAGTTTCTAGATCTGAAGTATAAAATCGGTGGAGTCGTCGATTTTGTTGTAGTGTTTTCTTCTCAAAGATTTACAAAAAGAACCCACTTAAGATTATTCATGACAAATAATCTCAAAATATAAAAGGTTTCCAAACATTGTAGATCTACAGGAACTAATAGAAAAAAAACTTGCCAAAATTTTGATCTATGCCACAATCATAGTTAAACATCACAAAGAAATATAAATAATTCCAATCACCCAATGAAAACTAGATATACAAAGAATAGTTTTTATTATAACACTTGTGAAGTGAACAAATAGATGTTATCAGTCCCCCACTATGGCATCGGTTCTTGGCTATCCTCAAACATCTTCAGCTTGTGTAGAGTCTCTCTGCTCTATAATGTGTAAACCCCACAAAAATATGGTGTGCGACAATGAAAATAATCAGACTTACAACAATGAGCGCAATAATGAAAATAATCCAAAGTGAATAATTATTGGAAAACCCTTCTATTTATAACAAAATATTGAGTTATCCTCAAATAATGAGAAATAATAAAATATTATTAACCCCATTCTTGGAATAACCACTTGGAATATTTTATTATATTTAGTTAGGAGGGAAAAAGTATTTAAACTTTTATTTAGAAATAATAAATAAATAAATGATTTATTTATCATCTAAAGAAATTGGTTAAGGAATAATAAATAAATAAGGATTTATTTAGTTATTCCTAATGGATTTAGTCAAATTTGACAAAGAATAATAATTAATTAGTGATTAACTAATTATTCTTAGAGAAAAATAAGTTAATTAATGATTTATCTATTTTTTTGTGATTGTGTCAAATATGACAAAGAACAATCATTGAACAATGGTCTAATTAATTATTCCTAGAAGAAAATCAAATAAATAATGATTTATTTAATTATTCTTCATGGTTTTAACTATAAATTACTTAACAAAGGTGGTTTATTAAGTAGTCTCTCATAGGGAAAGAAATTTTACTATGGTAAAATTAGCTTTACATGGTGTATCTCGATCCATCTGGTAATTTAGGCTAGACGATCAATTTTTTGGTGATAACACCATTGCTAAGGTCATGCCTGATAGGGAAAAATGTTAGTCTTCAAAATATTTGTTGATAGCGGTGGGGAGAACGCCAGTCATACTCTAGATATACCTCTTGAGATATGTTGTATTAACATAGGGATTGGATCAGATGAGCTAATCCTGCATTTGACAAAAATAATATTCCATAAGACCAAGATTGCCTAACTAGTTAGGCATAAAAAATTCACTGTAATTGTCTAGATATTCATCAATTGTAAGGCCAAAAAACTATGTGTGTAGAGAAATGAGCAACTGAACAATAGGATCGTTATGGCCAAGGATGGCTTCTTGGGCTTCTATGGAGGTGTAGTGCCACCATGTATGTGCTAAGCCAGCGAATCCATTGATAATGAGTTGTGCAATGCTACAGAGAGAAAGGCTAGGGTCATCAATATGTTTTTTCATTGCCCAGCTATTGAGGAGACTCATTGGATTCTTCATTTCGATCTTAGGCTAGAAATTTGGAAAAAACATGGGTTCTTATGGCATATCTTGGATGGCCACACTCACAGCTGAAACACGAGTCTTTGTTATTGATATGGGATGGGATGTTTTGCCAACTTGGGTCATCTCGAAAGGGATACCTAATTCTTGCTTTACATAAACAAGGAACTGACTTATTTGGTCCTTTGAAAGGGTGGGACCCTTTTCTTGCACATGTTGTAAGAAGAATGTTGTGACCAAATTAGCTACCTCGATCTCTTCCCTTTCGCAGTTTGAAGCCCAAAATTCCACATAGCTAGCTTATGACTAGCTATGCTAAAGTTGAAAGTGCAACTAACCTTGTTGTTGGGATTATTTGTAAACATAGTTGACTTTGCTGGTTTGTCCAAAATACAATAGTCATGGATCTGAACCTTAGATCCTAACTTCTTGATGATTGGGGTAGTTATGGGAAAAACATGAGATATAGCTGCCATCCTTTTGTCTAGCTTTGTATTGGCTATTGTAATGACTTATATGTCATCTATATTGTGATCTAGTAATTCTAATCTTGCTAAAATATTCTTGCACATTTCCTTTTTTCAAAGACTACTTGTTTAACCTTATGGGTGTCGCTGTGCAAGTCATCAATGTTCTTTGACTTGAGGTCGAGCTAGAGATTTGCATAGTTAAGTTATGTAGTGTTAGTACCATATGGACTCGTTGCTAGTACTATGGTGTAAGGGATGAATTCCCTTTCCTTTTGACCATCACCATCAAACTGTCGGAAATATATATAAGCCAGGTTCCTTCATGGAGTGTAGGATTCTTCTCATGTGCAAACTTTGATAGTTTTAGTTCTTTCTTCTCGGGATAGCCGAGTGAGCATGAGAATGTGAGGTCTCTCTAGCTTAGTAGTAGTACTAAGCTTTTGTATCATCTGATTGCAGGCTCAAAACTATTGGTGTTCACTTTGGTTTTCTGTAGTAAGCTATATGCAAGATCTTGCAGGATGGTTTTGGACAATCTGTGTAACCTTCTATCGAAAGGTTATTTGAACTTGGGTTGGTAACTGGAAGGATTGGGTAGTAGCATTAAATGGAATTGGGATTACTTTGGAAATATTTTGGTTGTCTTTCAGTAAGGCTGATTCGTGGTACTATTCATATTTAGCTTCCAAAAGTTTAGGATATTGTATTCTAGTCCATTCAAATGTAATAGGAGTTGTAGATTTACTGGAACTAGATTCCACCTCACTTATAAGTTGTGAAGTATGGCGGATACCGGGATATAGTGGGGACATGTTGTCATTGCCAAAGAGAACAATAGTCAATTTTTTGAGTTGAATTATTTTAGATAGGTGTTTCATCTCAAAACCTTGGGGATGAATATAAGCTTGCAGAAAGTCGTAGATTTAAGGGTCATCTAATGACATAAAATACTTGGGATAAATACTACCAAAGGAAGGGTTTTCATGCAGAGGGCTAGCAAAGCCTCCTATTATGGCTGCAACCTAAAATTCAGTGATTCTTGGGGCACAATACTGGTCTGCTACAACAAGAGAAGATGGAACTATATGAAACTAATAGATAGAGAAACCAGCAAACCTGGCTCTGATACCGTGAAAACTAGATATTTACATTTTCACCAAACCTTTTCCTTATATTCTTATGGTGGATAACACATATAGACTCTAGTCTTTGCGAGTGACTGATACTTTAGTCGCACTAGGCATTGTTGATTTGGGGTAGCATCATATTTTCTCAAGCCATTAAAAATGGCAGAGAGCCTGAGGCACATGAGATCTCCAAGACCCAAGAATGGTTTGGATAGATTGTACCCAGTTTGGGAGATATTAAAATAATTAATATTTTTAATGGAGTTCCTAAATCTAAACTTAGGAAAAATAAAATATTAATAAGTATTAATATAAAACTAGGTTAGAAGGTTCCAAAATTCATGGATCAAGCCAAATTTAATCTTAACCATTGATTAGAGATGTAATCTTAGCCGTTGAAGGACCAACGAGAAAAGGTTTGAGGGTTAGTTGAAAAAAATATACACGTGAGTGATCAGTCACTCGATTTCCTAGAGCGGGGTTGCTAAGCAAAGTCAAATTAGTGATCAGCAGTGAGGGGTAGTGAATACTAGATAAAAAGGCAGAGACAGTGCTGAGAGACCATCATAGAGGAAGAGAGCGAGAGAAGTAGCCATAGCAGGCCACGCAGACCCCAGCAGAGACAGTGTAGAGCCCAGATGGACTGCATCATCCATGCAAAAGGCAAAGGGAGTGAGTAGAGGGTCCCAGAGGCTACACAGTGCCTCGGAGGGTTGATGTAGAGAGGTATGAGGTTGACGCAGAGGCCAGAAGGAAAATCTCAAAGCTTCAGAGTCACTAGAGAGGGTTTCAGGAGACATGTTTTCTGAATACCTGTTTCTGAATAGACATGTATTGTTGTTGTGTATTTTTCTCTGTCGGGTGAGCTGGTTAGGCACCTAGTTGTACTCAAGGAAATATTGCATAATAATAAAACCTCATAATAGCTACACCAGTTTTCTCACATCGGGTTTTTCTGGGGACATTTGTCCAAAAATAATGGTGTCACCTGTGCGATTGTTTTCTTTCAGCTGATGATATGTATATGTTGAGACTATATTGTATTTATTTCATTATTTATACGTTTTAAATAACTTGTTCAGAATTTATATGTAGAAGAAATAAACCAATAGAATATAGATTAATTTTCTAATGGATAGACTTAGAAAATTTAACATGGTATCAAAGGGTGCTTGCAGATCACAAGAAATTTGAAGGCATCAACTAAGCAGATCATTTGTAGTAGAATCAACTGTCCTGAGTGAGAGAAAGTTGATCCCTGAAAAAGAAACAGAGGAAGGGTTGATGCAGAGGGACTGTGTCATCATTCCAGGCCAAAGAGAGGGAAATAAAAAGGCTGAGGAGGGCAGAGAGAGGCTCACACGAAGACCAAGAGGGTTGACACAATGGTTGAGGGAGTTGCTTTTTCCTATTCCGATACTGCGCAAAGCCTAGAAGCTCATTCCTTTCATTGCTATGGCATAGGATGTTGTGGGTAGTTTGAGGGAGCGAACTAGGTGGGGTACTTTGGATAGAACAATACCTAACAGGGAAAAACCAAGATAGAGGGAGTTTCTATTGAGGTGGATTTCTAGCCAAGGAATCTAGATCAGTGTTGTAAGTGTACCGACGATCAAAGAGGGGCTAATTGACGATTTGAAGAAGGATTTACAAGAGGGAAGTCGAGACTTAGAGTGATTCTAGGAAAGAACTTTCAAGCAGGAAGTACAGAGACTCAGTAGGAGTCGAAAGGAGAACTTCCAGAGGGAAGTAGAGAGACTTGGAGGAGTCGATAGAAAAGCTGTGAGATTGCCATGAATCAGCTAAGAGATCAGGATAGGTTGGACAGAGTGTCCAACTTTCTGATGTGTAAGGTCAGGATCTTTTCCATTCTAGATAGACATCACATATAGCGTTTCACCTTGAGAGTAATGGATATTCTAGTTGACCCAGTAGCTAATGAGAAGTATGAGGCGGCAATGGCCAAGCAAAAGTGCATCACCCTTGATGGGGTCAAGGATCATGTGGTCTAACATATTACTGAGAAGGAGATGGCAAAGGAAATGTGGGACGCCTTGAAGATGTTGTACCAGCATGATTCCCTGTAGAGGAAAGTGTTACCTTGAGAATTAGCTAAGGTCATACTAGATGTAAAGGGGGAGCAAACAAATCACTTCATCGATTGGTTGAAGGATATCTAGGACAAACTAAATTCCATAGGAGTGACGTCAGATAAAGAAATGATAGTAAGGACCACACTTGACACAGTCTCCAAGGAGTGGGAGACATTTGTCCAGAGCACACTGGGTAGGGCAGATCTTCCAGGGTCAAGATCCTTGAGGTACCCAACCTCTTAGATTATATGTTGCTATGGGATCCTCGAAGAGAGAGTAGCAGGATTGGTAGACATCAGTAAAGACAAATGCAGATGAAGTGGTAGAGAGTGCTACAGTGCAAGAGTCCCTAAGAAGCATGAGGCTAGAAGGATGCAACAATGCAAGAGGCACATAGAGTGTTGCAATGGTGCAGGATGACACAAAGAGAGCTACAACGGTGTGAGATGTAGGGAGTTGTTATAGCAACGCAAAGGTTATTAGAGGGAGCATTCATTAACGACATAGAGAGCTTCAACATGGGGAGTGTTTCTAGCCTGACAGGGATGTCAGAAGTTGGGTCGATTAGTTACTTACTTCTTAGTAACTGAGTTGTAATGGAGTAGTAGTATGTAGTAGCATGATGCAGCTTGATGAGAGGGGGATGCAGTGTAGATAGAGTGGTGGGAGGATGGACCAGCAGTAGCATGGATGCAGAGGGAGCTGCTGTACGGATGCAATAGTGGCAGTCATAAGGCCATGGGAAACAAAATAGGATGCAAAAGTGTAGAGTATGTTGGGTGGGTAGGCATAACATCATCACAGGTATCGATGTCAGATAATCAATGTGATACTCGATGAGGAGTATTACTAGAGCACAGTCCTCACTAAGAGGTATTGTTTATTTGGGGTAGCATCGGATATGCTCTATGAATGAAAATTGGTGGAGAGGATAAAGTACATAAGATATTCAAGACCGAGAAATGGTTTGGATAGATTGTACTTGGTTTGGGAGATATTAAAATAATTAATCATTTTAATGGAGTTCCTAAGTCTAAACTTAGGAAAAATAAAATATTAATGGGTATTAATATAAAAGTGGGTTATAAGGTTCCAAAATTCATGGATCATGCTAAATATAACCCTAACCATTGATTAGAGATTTAATCTTGGCCGTTGAATGACCAACGAGAAAAGTATAAGAGGAGGCTTGAGGGTCAGTTGAAAAAAGTATATGCTAGAGTGATCAATCATTCGATTTGCTAGAGCGGGGTTGCTAAGAAAAGTCAAGTCAATGATCAGTAGTGAGGGGTAGTGAGTGCTAGATAGAGAGGTAGAGATAATGCTAAGAGACCAGCACAGAGGTAGAGAGTGAGATCAGCAAGAAGAGTAGGCCATGCAGAGCTCGCTAGAGACAACGCAGAGCCTAAAGGAACTTTGTCATCTATGTTGAAGGCAGAGGATGTGATGTAGAGGTTCCGAGAGGCTTCACAGTGCCTTAGAGGGTTGATGTAAATAGGTTTGAGGCTGACGTAGAGAAGCAGGAGGTTGAAACAGAGGCCAGAAGGGCCAACTCAAATCTTTAGAGTCGTTGGAGAGGGTTTCGTGGGATAGGTTTTCTGAATACATGTTTCTGAATATAGAGGTATTACTATTGTGTATTTATCTCTATTGGGTGAACTAGTTAGGCACCCAGTTGTACTCAAGGAAATACTGCATAATAATAAACCCTCAGAATAGATGCGCCAGTTTTCCCACATTGGGTTTTACCAGGGACATTTGTCCAAATATAACGGTGTCATTTGTGTGTTTGTTTTCTTTCAGCTGATGATCTGTAGATGTTGAGACTGTATTGTGTTTATTTCATTATTTATTTGTTTTAAATAACTTGTTTATAATTTACAAGTAGAAGAAATAAAATAGTAGAGTATGGTTTAATTTTCTAGTGGATAGGCTTATTAAAGTCAGTAATGACACTACAGGTGCAATCTAGCATCATTCTTATGAGGAAGAGATAATTCCAGCTAATTTCTTAGGAAATAGAACAACTCAGATTTAGTTTTATGAGCAACACAACCATTGATTTATAATATTGATATATGGTGTCTGGTTATTACATGACCAACGAGTGCTGGTTAAAAGTAATGATTTGGGTGCAAGTAGACAACTTGTGTTATCTCCACCCTTAAAGTCATTTGACATATGGGGACCAAATCAGAAATGTTTTTATGGGCCCACTACTGTCTCTTCTTTAAACTGAGGGTCTACTTCTTCACGTGTGAAAATGTGTGCAGCATAGTTGAGGTATCCATGCTTATGTTCGATACCATAGTCATAATTGTCTAACCAGACTGCCCATCGCATGATGTGAAATTTATTATTGGTAAGTTCACGGTTTTATTTTATCATGCCCGACATGATTTTGAGATTGCTTCCGCCCATAATTTAAAAGGTTTTAAATAAAGCCTGAAATGAGATATACTTTCCTTATCTGTGAGTACTTCTTTATGGCTTGAAGGATAATTGAGTTCATCTCCATGAAAGGTTCCTGAGGTGTAGATGAAAATCTCTTCAATTCCATTTATGCATTCAGGAAGAATGCCTCCCCATGCAGAATTTGATGCATCTATTTCAAGGACATAAAATCCTTCATCTATTGGGAGCTTGAGAGGAGGAAGGTTCTGGACTTTCTACTTGATGGGTTTCACTGCCTCCATCATGGCTTGATTCCATGGGATTGGTCACTTCTTCAACCTTTGCTGCACGACAACTAGATCTTAGAGCTATCCTTTATAGAAACATCTGATATAATTTAGAATACCTATGAATCGTTGCAACAGGGTCTTGTCTAGGATTTTCTCTGTAAAATTCTGCAGGTTTACAAGAACATGATCTTGCAGTGCGGTACTGCCGTTAGTAATATTCAAACCTAAGAAACTCACATTTCTTACTCCAATTTAAATCTTGGATTTTGAAAAAGCTAATCCATGTTTAACACAATGCTCACAAAATATTTGGCGATGTTTAAGATTTTCCTCGATATTCTTGGAATAGATGAGTAAATCATCTATGTACATAATTAACCAATCTATGCCATGGAAAACATCTTCCATTTTTTTTTAACTTCACTAGGAAAATTATTTAAACCAAAAGGAATTACCTTCCATTGATACTATCCATGTGGGAAAACAAAGGTTGTTCTATAATGATATTTATCATATATTCAAATTTGGTAGAAACCTAATTTAAGATTGAACTTGTTGAAGATGTTACATCCTTTAAGTTTTCGGAGAAGGGCTACTTGATTTGGGAGAGGATATGCCATATTTTTTAGCATTGCATTTAAGGGCTTGTATTTGATCACCATGTGAGGCTGGCCTCTTTGGATCTTTGAATGCTTGTTGACGTAGATTGGTTGACACACCCATGGGATCTTCGCTGGTTCCATTAGACCCTTGTCTAAGACATCTATAATCCCTTTCTAGAAGTAATCCAACTCAGTTTAACTCATCAGAGCAGTTTATGGTTTTTGTGGTCTAATCTGTATATCATCTACATATGGTAGATCAATCACATACTTTTCTCTTTCCCAAAAAGCATTTGGGATATCCGAAGTACACTGTTGGATAATATTTTCAAAATTTTCTTTCAAATAATTTTGACAATGAGTTGTGGCGAAATAAATTATTCTTTCTTTTTTTTGGACTTATGCAGGCTTTGGATGTTCTAGTTTTTTCTTGTGAGGGATGGAGAAAGTTTAAGAAGTTTTGAGAGGAATGTGTACAGACTTACCAGAAATAGTAATGGAAAATATGAGTTGGTGGTAATCAATAGAAATGGGAGACCAATGTGTAAAGAATTCAGAACCTAAAATAATGTTGTTTGAGATGTCATCAAGTTCAGGGAATGTACATTGAGCTGTATGGTATTGGATGTGGGAGATAAAACATTGAACCGGTAATGTTGGCACTGCCCTCCATTGATTTCTCCTAGTAGAAATGGGGAATATAAATATGGTGAGATAAATTAAGTTTAGCACCCAAATCAAGTAAACAATCTAAGGTATATGGTTTATAATCAGGGGGATGAAAGGTAAGAGGAATATAAAATTTAGGTTGACTAATGAGAGAGAGAGACTTACCAAGATAAAGTACAGACAAATCAGGTGAATCGGGGTGTTGGACATAATCTGGTGTAGGAGAGACAGGGGAAGATTGTTCTGGATTGTCTAGAGCCTTAGTTGTTAGATGGTTGAAATCATCATCAGAGGATTCAACAACTTCTTTCTTAAGTTGGTACAATTGTGCTTTGAGCACCTCAATTTATCTGTTAAGGGATCTAATATTTGCTTGATTTTCGTGGATATTCACATGGATGGATGTGTAGGAGGCATGCTTATCAAGTTATCATTGTGGATGCTTGGCTAGATGGTGAATGTATAACTTAGCTAGATGCGAGTAGTAGGGAACATAATACATTATCTCCTTCTCCTTTTGTTTGGTTGCCATCTAGCTAGATGACTAAAGTTATGGATGATTTAAATTTGTCATGATGGCATTGATTCTTTTGATCTCATCATGAATGTTCATGTGAAGATTTATCTAACATTGAGGTGTTTGCTCAAATTTTGTCTCAAGTCTGTAAGACACCTGTTAGGCATAGAAAACATACAAAAGAGGTAGGACTACAAACTATCTTCACTGTTAGAATTGCCATGGAAACTAGCAACAAGGTTTCCATATTCTTCTTCTGACTCGGAATCATCTTCTAGATAATAAATTTCTCCAGTAGGGTCTTCGTTGTAATCATAGTAGAACAAATCCCATATAATAGGTTCTAAGGTGTCTATGAATAAAGCTGCTAGCTTTGGCTTCCATGATTTTTGTGGAAATTTGTTTTCCTAATGACCTTCCTTATTGAAAATAAAATATCATATTTCTTTAGTGGGAGTCTTTCGATATCAAAGGAATGGTCATTTTTTCTGGAAAGGCTTCTTTCCAAGCTGAAATGGCTTCTTGTAAGCTTCTGGCTGAAACTTACTCTTGTAAGATCTTTGGATTTACAAGAGCATTTAGGTTCATGATTGAAGGGTCCCTTACCCAAGTTGGGCATCTAGCCAACTATTGTGCATATCTTTTCTGAAAATATCTTTGTGTACTCCTTAAACTCAATCATAAAACATTTAGCTAAACAATGTTCTTCAGTGACTTTCTTGATGTGGCCATGGACCATTTCTAAGGTTATGCTTGACAAATAATGATGGTTGTCTTTAAAATATTTGTTGATAGCGGTGGGAAGAATTCTAGGCATACTCTAGATATACCTCTTGAGGTATGTTGTATTAGTATATGAATTGAATCAAGCGAAACAATACTACATTTGACAAAAATGATCTTTCATAAGACCAAAATTTCCTAACTAGTTAGACATAAATAATTCATTGTAATAATTTTAATCTTCATCAATTGTAAGGTGAAAAACTATGCATGTAGAGCAATGAGAAACTGAACATGATCCCTATGGCCAAGGATGGCTTCTTTAGCTTCTATGGAGGTGTAATGCCACCATGTATGTGATAAGACACCAAATCCATTGAAAAAGAGTTGTGCAATGCTATAGTGAGAAAGGGTAAGGTCATTAATATATATTTCATTACCGAGCTATTGCAGAGATTCATTGCATTCTCCATTTCAATATTAGGCTATAAATTTGGAAAAAACATGGGTTATTGCAACATATCTTGGATTGCCACACTCATATCTAAAACTCTAGTCGTTGTTACTGATACGGGACAACATGTTTCCCCATCTTGGGTAATCCACAAAGGGATACCTAGTTCTTGTTTTACATAAACAATGAAATGATTTATTTGGTCCTTTTAAAGGGAAAGATATTTTTATTTCGCCTATTTCAAAAAGGATGTTGTGATCAAAGTAGCTACCTCGATCTCTTCTTCTTTCGCTATTTCAATCCCAAAATTCCATGTAGTTAGCTGATGACTAGCCACACTAAAGCTGAAAGTGCATCTAATATTGTTCTTGTAATTATCTGGAAACATGTATGACTTTGATGGTTTGTTCAAAATAGAAGAGTCAAGGATTTGAACCTCAGATCCTAACTTCTTGATGATTGTGGTAGTTATGGAAAAAACTTGAGATATAGCTGCTAGCCTTTGGTCTAACTTTGTATTGGTCACTGTAAGGATTGATATGTCATCTATCTTGTCATCTAGCAATTCTAATCTTGCTAAATTATTCTCACACATTTCCATTTCTTCAAAGAATACTTCTTTAACCTTAAGGACATCACTATGCAAATCATCAATGTTCTTTGACTCGAGATCGAGTTGGAGATTTTCATAGTTATTTTGTGCAGTGTAAGTACCAGATAGAGGGGTTGCTAGTACTGTGGCATAAGGGATGAATTCCCTTTTCTTTTGACCATCATCATCAAACTATTGGAAATACATATATGGCACAATCATTCGTGGAGTGTAGGGTTCTTCTCCTGTGCTAACTTTAATAGTTCTAGCTATTTCTTCTCAGGGTAGTTGAGTGAGCATGATAATGTGAGGTCTTTCTGGCTTAGTAACAATACTAAGCGTTTGTATTAGTTGATTTCAAGTTGGACACTATTGCTACTGACCTTGGTGTTCTGTAGTAAGCTCTATTGAAGAGCTTGCAGGATGGTTTTGGACCATCTCTGTAACCTTCTCTCGAAATATTTTTTGAACTTAGGTTGGTAACTTGAAGGATTTGGTAGCAACATTAAACGGAATTAAGCGTGCTTTGGAAATCTTCTAGTTGTCTTTTAGTATGGCTGATTGGTGGCAATACTCATATTTAGCTTCACAAAGTTTAGAACATGAGATCTGAGTCCATTCAAATGTAATAGGAGTTGTATATGTACTGGAACCAGATTCCACCTCACCTATAAGTTGCGAAGTATGATTGATATGGGGTTGTATTGGGGGTATGCTATCATTTTCCAAAGAAAACAAGAGTCAAATTTTTGAGCCGAATTATTTTAGATAGGCATTGTATGTCAAAACCTTGGGGATGAATATAAGCTTGTAGAAGGTCGTAGATGTAAGGGTCATCTAATGACACATAATACATGCGATAGATAGTACCAAAGGCAAGGCCATCATGGAGAGGGCTGACAAAGCCTCGTATTATTGCATTGGATAATTGGTTCTCCCGAGTCTCTATACAATGCAAATGCTATTGATATTCATGAATGGTCAAATGAAAGCGTTCAGGCCAAAACAGATTGTGACCAAATGGAAATATTTGAAACCTTGGGATTTTGTCTAGTCGATCTTTAAAAATACTTGGGTAGCTAAAAATGGTGGTATTTGCCTGTTTGGGTCTCAGACATTTTCAGAAATAGAAATAGTATAAGCTCAAGTCGAAGCTTCTCTCTAAGAAGACTTTTGGCCTAGGAGACAAACCAGAGGTGTTGGTGCTTCAATCTCTACCTAGTTTATTGTTGATAAATTTGAATGCATTTTTTGTACACCTAAATGCCTTTCCTTCAACCTTTAAGAAATGGTCTATGATCTTCTGGTTCTCGATGCACGATATGGGTCCGCTACAACAAGAGAAGATGCAACTATATCAAACTAAATAGATAGTGAAACAAACCAACTTGGCTTTGATACCATTAAGACTGGATATTTACATTTTCACCAAGCTTTTATCCTTATATTCTAATAGCGGATAACACATTAAGACTAGATCTTTACATTTTCACCAAACTTTTATCCTTATATTATGACGGTGGATAACACATACAAACTCTAGTGTTTGAGAGTGAGTGATACTTTAATTGCACTAACCATGACACTACAAGTGCAATCTAGAATCACTCTTATGAAGAAGAGGAAAAGAGGATTTCCACTTTCATTATCTCAACCCTTAAAGTATTTTATCTTATGGGGACTGAATGAGACACATTATTATGTGCCCACTACTACTTCTTCTTTAAGTTGAGGGTCCACTGCTTCACGTGTGAGAAGGTCTTCCACACAATTGAGGTATCCATGCTTATGTTCGATAGCAAATTCATACATGTCTAACCATACTGCCCATCGCGTGATGCAGACATTATTATCGGCAAGTTCACAGTTTTCTTTTATCATGCCCAACATGATTTTGAGATCGGTTCAGCCCAAGAATTTAACAGATTTTAAATAAAGCCTAAAATGAGATATATTTTTTTTTACTGCAAGTACTTCTTTATGGCTTGAAGAATAATTGAGTTCAACTCTGTGAAAGTTTCCTGAGGTGTAGCCACAAATATCTTCAGTGCCATTTATGCATTTAAGAAGAACACCTCTCCATGTGAAATTTGATATATCTATTTCAAGGACATAAGATCCTTCATCTGTTGGAATCTTGAGAGGAGGAAGGTTCTAGACTTTCTCCTTGATGGATTCACCACTTGGGTCATGGCTGGATTCCATGCAATTAGTGACTTCTTCAATATTTGTTGTAGGACAATTAGTTCTTGGGCTTGTCCTTTATAGAAACATCTAATATAATTCAGATTGCCTAGGAATTACTGTAGTTGGGTCTTATCTAGGATTTTCTATGGAAATTTTTATAGGTCTAGAAGAACATGACCTTGTAGTGTGACTCTTCCATTAGTAATATTCAAACCTAAGAAACTTACATGTGTTACTCCAATTTCAATATTCGATTTTGACAAAGCTAGTACATGTTTAAAACAATGCTCACAAAATATTTGGAGATGTTTATGATGTTCTTGGGTATTCCTGGAATAGAAAAGTAAATTATCTATGTAGATAATTAACCAATCTATGCCACGGAAAAAATCTTCCATTCTTTTTTGAAATTCACTAAGAGAATTCTTTATACAGAAAGGCATTACCCTCCACTAATACTGTCCATGTGGGACAACAAAGTTTGTTTTATAATGATATTTAGCAGCTATTCCAATTTTGTAGAAACCTGATTTAAGATCGAACTTGTTGAAGATGTTACATCCTTTTAGTTTTTGGAGAAGCGTTGTTTGATTTGGCAGAGGATATGCCATATTTTTTAGCACTGCATTTAAAGGTCTTTTATTTGATCACCATGTGAGTTTGGCCACTTTTGATCTTTGAATTCGTGTTGACGTAGAATGTTCAGCACGCCTATGGTCTCTTAGCTGGTTTGATTAGGCCCTTGTCTAAGAGATCTATATTCTCTTTCTAGAAGTGATCCAACTTGGTTGGACTCATGAAAGAAGTTGATTCTTTCTATGGTCTGATCTATATATCATCTAAATATGGTAGATCAAACACACATTTTTCTTGTGTCCATAAAGCATTAGGGATATCCAAAGTACACTACTGGATAATATTTTCAAAAATTTCTTTCAAATAATCGTGATGATGAGTTGCAGTGAAGGTAATGATTCTTGCTTTTTTTTTGGACTTTGCGGGCTTTGGCTGTTCTAGTTCTTGCTTGTGAGGGATGAGGAATGTACTACAAGTTTTGAGAGGAATTTGTACAGACTTACCTAAAATAGTCATGGCAAATATGAGTTGGTGGTAGTCAATAGAAATGAGAGACCAACGGGTAAATAATTGAAAACCTAAAACAATGTTGGTCGGGATGTCATCAAGTTCGAGGAATGTACATCGAACTAGATGGTCTTGGATGGACATAGGGAAATCAATTACCTGATGTGGGAGAGAAAACATTGAAGCAAGAATTTTGGCACCTCCCTCCATTGATTTCTCCCCATAGAAAGGGGGAATAGAAAGATGGAGAGCTAAATTAAGTTGAGCACCCGAATAAAGTAAATAATCTAGGGAATATGGCTTATGATCGAGGGGACAAAAGGTAAGAGGAATATACAATTTAGGTTGACTAGCAAGAGAGAGAGGCTTACCAGGATAAAGTGCAGACAAATCAAGTGAATCAGGCCGTTGGGCATAATTTGGTGCAGGCAAGATAGGGGAAGATTGTTCCGTACCATGTAGAGCCTTAGTTTCCAGATGGTCGAAATCATTGTGAGAGTATTCATCAACTTCTTTCCCGAGCTGGTGAAATTTTGCTCTAACCACCTCGATTTCTATGGCAAGGGATCTAGCCTTTGCTTGCTTGTCAGGGATATGCACACATAGGGATGTATAGGAGGCACACTTGAAATTTTTTCACTCTGGATGCTTGGTCGGATGGTCAGTGTATAACTCAACTCAATGCTAGTAGGATGGAACATAATAGGCTACCCACTTATCCTTTTGTTTGGTCCTCATCTATCTTGATGACTAAAGTTTTGGATGGTTTAAAGTGGTCATGGCGACCTCAATTATTTTGATCTAATTACGAATCTTCATGCAGATATTTATCTTCCATGGTCATGTTTGATAGAGATTTCGCCTTAAGTATACAAGCATCTTGTTAAGCATAGAAAACATAAAAAAGTGGTAGGACTGCAAATTATCTTCATCGTCAAAACTGCCATGGAAACTAGGAACAAGGTTTCCATCTTCTTCTTCTTCCTTGAAATAATCTTGTGGATAATAAATTTCTCCAGTAGGGTCTTTGTCATAATCACAATAGAATAGATCCCACATACTAGGTTCTAAGGTATCTGTGAATAGAGCTGCTAGCTTTGGCTTCCATGCCTTTTGTGGACATTCTTTTGCCCAATGACCTTCCTTATTGCAAATAAAACATTGGACTAATTTAGCCATAGTCTTTCAATATCGAAGGAATGGTTGTTTTTCTGGAAAGGCTTCTTTCCAGGTTGATATGGATTCTTGTAAGCTTATGGATGAAAATTACTCTTGTTGGAACAATGCTTCTTATGTAGATCTTTGGATTTACAAGAGCATTTGGTGTCACGATTAATGGTTCCCTTACCCTAGTTGGCAATTTTGTCAACTGTTGTGCAAATCATATTTGAAAATATATTTTTGTACTCCATGAATTTGGTCATAACATGTTTAACTAAACAATGTTCTTCAATGACTTTCTTCACATGGCCATGGAGCATTGCTAAGGTCATGCCTAAGAGAAAAATATGTTTTTCTTCAAAATAATTTTTGATAGTGGTGGGAAGAATGCTAGGAATACTCTGGATATACCCCTTGAGGTATGATGTATTAGCATAGGAATTGGATCATATGATCCATTCCTAACTTTGGAAAAAATAATCTTTAATAAGACCAAGATTACCTAACAGGTTAGACATAAACCTTTCATTGTAATGGTCTGGGTCTTAATCAATTGTAAGGTCAACAAAACTGTGCGTCTAGAGAAATGAGAAATTGAACAACAAGATCATTATGGCCAAGGGTGGATCCTTGGGTGCCTGTGGAGGTGTAATTCCACCATGTATGTGTTAAGCCACCAAATCCATTAATAACGAGTTGTGCTACAGAGAGAAAGGGTAGGGTCATCAAACTATTTTTCCGTTCCCAGCTATTGAGGAGACTCATTGCATTCTCCATTTCGATCTTAGATTAGGAATTTCAAAAAAACATGGGTTCTTGTGCCACATATTGGATGGTCGCACTCATAGTCGAAACTCCAATCATTATTACTGATAAGGGATGAGATGTTTCGCCAACTTGGTTAATCTGTAAAGGGATACCTAGTTCTTTCTTTACATAAACAAGGAACTGATTTATTCAGTCCTTTGAAAACCCAGGACCCTTTTCTAGCAGCTATTGCAAGAAGGACGTTGCGACCAAAGTAGCTACCTTGATCTGTTCTTATTTCATTGTTTAAATCCTAAAATTCCATGTAGGTAGCTTATGACTAGCTACGCTAAATCTAAAAGTGCACCTAAGGTTTTTCTTGGGATTATATTTAAACATAGGAGACTTTGATCGTTTGTCCAAAATAGAAAAGTTAGGGATATGAACCTTAGATCCTAAATTCTTTATGGTTGGGGTAGTTATGGACAAAACCTAAGATATAACTACCAACCTTTAGTCTAGCTTTATATTGGCTACTATAAAGACTGATATGTTAGCTATCTTGTGATCTAGTGATTCTATTCTTGATAAAATCTTCTCGCACATTTCCTTTTCTTCAAAGTCTACTTGTTTAACCTTAAGGACATCATTATGCAAACCATCAATGTTCTTTGACTTGAGATCGAGCTGGAGATTTTCATAGTTAAGTTGTGCAATGTTAGTACCAGATGCAATGGCCACTGATACAATGGTTTAAGGGATTTATTCCCTATTCTTTTAACCATCATCATCAAACTTTTGGAAAGATACATAAGGTAGGTTCTTTCCTAGAGTGTAGGATTCTTCTCCCATGCTAACTTTGATAGTTTTAGCTATTTCTTCTCAAGGTAGTCGAGTGAGCATGAGAATGTGAGGTATTTTTGGCTTAGTAGTAGTAGTAAGCATTTGTATTAGCTGATTACAAGCTAGACACTATTGGTGCTGACCTTGGTGTTTTGTAGTAAGCTCTATTGAAGAGCTTGCAGGATGGTTTTGGACCATCTCTACAACATTCTCTTGAAAGGTTGTTTGAGCTTTGGTTGGTAACTGGAAGGATTCGGTAGTAGCAGTAAATGGAATTGGGTGTTCTTTGGCAATCTTTTGGTTGTCTTTTAGTAAGGCTGATTGGTGGTATTGTTCATATTTAGCTTCCCAAAGTTTATGACATTGGATTCCAGTCCATTCAAATGTAATAGGAGTTGTAGCTTTACTAGAACCAGATTCCACATGACTTATAAGTTGCAAAGTATGACAGATATGGGGTTGTAGTGGGGGTGTGCTAGCATTGCCAAAGCGAACAATAGTCAAAGTTTTGAGCTGAATTATTTTAGATAGGTGTTTCATGTCAAAACCTTGGGGATGAATATAAGCTTGCAGAAGGTCGTAGATGTAAGGGTCATCTAATGACACATAATACTTGGGATAGACAATAAAAAGGGCAGGGTCGTCATGCAGAGGTTTGGAAAATCCTCTCATTATGGCATCAACTAATTGGTTATGACAAGTATCCATCACAACACAAAGGCGATTGATATTCATGGATGGTCGAATGAGAGCGTTCAGGCCAAAAAGGATTTCTCCTAGATGGAAATATTTGAAACCTTGGGATTTTGCCAATCAATCTATGACTTTTCAAGCAAGGGGGTTTGGGTGGCTTCATCTTGAGATGTAAAACTTACGTCAACATAATGAAGCCAAATCTGAGAAGAAGGAAAATATTTACAAGCAAGGGGATTTGGATGGGTTCATCTTGAGATGTAAAACTTACGTCAACAAAATGAAGCCAAATCTGAGAAGAAGAAAAATTATTTATAAAAGGGCATGTTATATACTTGAAAAGGTAAAATAGGTGAGCTTTTCAATTTTATCTTTGGGTCTGTTTCAGAAATAGAAATAGTAGAATTAGAAGCTGAAGCTTCTTTCAAAGAAGACTTTCAGCTTGGGGGAGAAACTAGAGGACTTGGTGCTTTAATCTCTACCTATTTTATTATTGATAAATTGGACTCCATTTTGTTGTACACCTAAATGCCTTACCTTCCACCTATAAGACATGGTCTATTCTCTTATGGCTGCGACCGAAAACTTAGTGATTATCGGGACACAATACAGGTCCGCTACAACGAGAGAAAATGAAACTATATCAAACTAAACAGATAGAGAAACAAACCAATTTGTCTTTGATACCATTACCAGCCAAAGTTTAAACAACCTTTCGAGAGAAGGTTGCAGAGATGGTCCAAAACCATCCTGCAAGCACTTCAACAGAGCTTACTACAGAACAACAAGGTTAACCCTAGTACTGTCCAACCTACAAGCAGCTAATACAAAATCTTAGTACTACTACTAAGCCAGAGAGACCTCACATTCTCATGCTCACTTAACTAACCCAAGAAGAAATAGATATAACTATCAAAGTTAGCACAAGAGAAGAATGCTGCACTCCATGAAGGAACCTGCCTTATATAGCTTTTTGACAGTTTGATGATGATGGTCAAAAGAAAAGGGAAGTCATCCCTTACACCATAGTACCAGCAGCCACTGTGTCTAGTACTAACATTACACAACTTATCTATGCAAATATCCAAATCGACCTCGAGTAAAAGAACATTGATGATTTGCAGAGTGACATCCTTAAGGTTAAACAAGTATTCTCAGAAGAAAAGGAAATGCATAAGAATATTTAGTAGGATTAGACTTGCTACATCACAAGATAATTGACATATCAATCCTTACAGAATCCAATACAAAGCTAGACCAAAGGCTGACAACTATATCTTAGATTTCTTCCATAACTATCCCAATCATCAAGAAGTTAGGATCTAAGGTTTAGATCCCTGCCTATTCTATTTTGGGCAAACCATCAAAATCAACAATGTTTACAGATAATCCTAAAAACAAGCTTAAGCGCACTTTTAGCTTTAGCGTAGCTAGTCATAAGCTACCTATGTGGAATTTTGGGATTCAAACAATAGAAGAAGAAGAGATCAAGGAAGCTACTTTGGTCACAACATCCTTCTTCAAACAAATGCAAGAAAAGGGCACCGCCCTTTCAAGGTACCAAATAAATTAGTTCCTTGTTTATGTAAAGGAAGAGCCATGTATCCCTTTACAGATTACCCAAGTTGGTGAAACATCCCATTCCATATCGTTAACAACGACTAGAGTTTCAACTATGAGTGTGGCCATCCAAGTTATGCCATAAGAACACATGTTTTTTGCAAATTTATAGCCTAAGATCGAAATGGAGAATACAATGAGTCTCCTTGAACCTGGGCAACAAAAAAGCAGATTGATGACGCCACGCTTTCTCTTCGTAGCATTTCACAACTCGTTATCAATGGATTTGGTGGCTTAGCACATACATGGTGGCATTGCACCTCCACAGAAGCCCAAGAAGCTGTCCTTGGTCATAACAATGTTGTTTTATAGTTTCTCATTTCTCTACATGCACAATTGGTTAGCCTTCCAATTGATGAAGATCCAGACCATTATAATGAACTGTTTATGTTTAACTAGTTAGGGAATCTTGGCCTTATGGAAGATTATTTTTTTAAATGCGGGATTGGCTCATCCGATCCAATTCCTATTCTAATACAACATACCTCAAGGGGTATATCCAGAGTATGCCTGGAATTCTTCCCAGCACTATCCACAAATATTTTGAAGACAAACATCTTTCTTTATCAAGCATGACCTTAGAATTGTCCCATGGCCACATCAAGAAAGTCATTGAAGAACATTGTCTAGCTAAACACATTATGATCGGTTTCAAGGAGAATAAAAAGATCTTTTCAAGAAAGATTTTCACAACAGTTAGCAAGATGCTAAACTAGGGTAAGGGACCCTTCAATCACGACCCCGAATACTCTTGTAATTCCAAGGATCCAGACAAGAAGCATTGGTCCCCAGAGAGTAAGTTTCAGCCAGAAGCTTACAAGAAGTGATATCATCTTGGAAAGAAACCTTTCTAGAAAAAGTGAACATTCCTTTGATACCGAAAGACTCCAGCTAAATCCATCCTCTATTTTATTTGAAATAAGGAAGGTCATTGGGCAAACGAATGTCCACAAAAGTAATGGAAACCAAAGCTAGAAACTCTATTCACAGATACCTTAAAACCTATTATGTGGGATATGTTCTACTTTGATTATGACGAAGACCCTACTGGAGAAAATTATTATCCAAAATATGATTCTGATGCAGAAGAAGAAGATTGAAACCTCATTCCTGGTTTCCATGGAAGTTCTGATGATGAAGATAGTTTGCATTCCTACCACTTTTGTATCATTTCTATGCCTAAGAAGCAACTTGCAAACTTAAGGAAAAAGCTTGAGTAAACACTACCATGGCTAATAAATCTCCACATGAACATTCATGATGAGATCAAAATAATTGAGGCTTCCATGACCACTTTAAACCATCTAGAACTTTACTCATCCATCCAGATGATGACCAAACAAAAGGAGAAGGAGATAGGTTATTTTGTTCCCTCCTACTAGCATCCAGCTGAGTTATACGTTTACCATCCAGCCAAGCATCCACAATGACAACTTATGAAGCATGCCTCCTGCACATCCATGCTATGGAGATCTATGAAAAGAAAGCAAAGATCACATCCCTTGCCACAGAAATCCAAGTGCTCAAAGAAAAATTGCACTAGCTTGAGAAAGAAGTTGGTGGATCATATGATGATGATTTCAACATCTAGAAACTAAGGCTCTAGACAGTCTCGATCAATCTTTCAATGTCTTGTCTGCACCAGATTATGCCCAACTGTTTGATTCACATGATTTGTCTGCACTTTATCTTGGTAAGTCTCTCTCTCGCCAAGTCAACCTAATTTATATATTCTGCTTGCCTCTTGTCTGTCGTATTGTAAACCATATTCCTTAGATTGTTTACTAGATTCAAGCACTCAACTTAATTTAGCTCGCCATCCTTTTATTCCCCCTTTCTACTGAGAGAAATAAATGGAGGGAGGTGCCAACATTCCTTAGATTGTTTGTTTGATTTGGGCGCTCAACTTAACTTAGCTAGCTATGTTTCTATTCCCCCTTTGTACTGGGAGTGGGAGAAATCAATGGAGGACGGTGTCAGCATTACTGGTTCAATGTTTTCTCTCCAACATCAGGCACTTGATTTCCCTCTGTCCATCCAAGACCATCTAGTTCAATGTACATTCTTAGAACTTGATGACATCCTAACCAACAATATTTTACGTTATGAATTCTTTACCCGTTTGTCTCCCATTTCTATTGACTACCACCAGCTCATATTTTCCATGACTATTTCTGAAAAGTCTCTACAGATTCCTCTCAAAACTTATTCTACATTCATTGTCTGTCACAAGCAAAAACTAGAACAACCAAAGCCTGCAGAGTCCAGAAAAAGTAAGAATCATTTCTTTTGCCATAACTCATTGTCAAGATTATTTGAAAGAAATTTCTTAAAGGATTATCTAGCATTGTACTTTTAGATATCCCCGATGCTTTTTGGGCACGAGAGAAGTATGCGATCGATCTACCATGTGCAGATGATATATAGATCAGTCCATAGAAAACATCAATTGCTCTAATGAGTCCAATTGAGTTGGATTACTACCAGAAAGAGATTATAAATCTCTTAGACAAGGGCCTCATCGAACTAGCCAAGCGCCCATGGACATGCCGAACATTCTCTGTCAACAAGAATTCAAAGATCAAAATAGGGCATCCTCGCATGGTGATCAACTACAAACCCTTAAATATAGTGCTAAAAAATATGGCATATCATCTGCCAAATCAAGAAGTGCTTCTCCAAAAATTGAAAGGATGTAACATCTTCAGAAAGTTCGATCTTAAATCAGGTTTCTACCAAATTGGAATAGTTGCTAAAGATCGTTATAAAACGGCATTTGTTGTCCCACATGGATAGTGCCAATGGAAGGTAATGCCTTTTGGTTTAAAGAATGCTCCTGGTGAATTTCAAAAAAGAATGGAAGATGTTTTCTGTGGCATAGGTTGGTTAATTATCTACATAGATGATTTACTTGTTTGTTCCAAGAATATCCAAGAACATGAGAAACATATCCAAATATTTTGTGAGCATTGTGTTAAACATGGATTATATTTGTCAAAATCCAAGATTGAAATTGGAGCAACATATGTAATTTTCTTAGGTTTGAATATTTCTAATGGCAGTATCGCATTGCAAGATCATGTTCTTCTAAACTTGAAGAATTTTCCAGAGCAAATCCTAGACAAGGGCCAACTGCAACAATTGCTAGGTAGTTTGAATTATACCATACATTTCTATAAAGGACAAGCCCAAAATCTAGAGTTCCTGCAACAAATATTGAAGAAGTCACCAATCCCATGGAATGAAGCCATGACACATGCGGTGAAATCCATCAAGGAGAAAGTCCATAACCTTCCTCCTCTCAAGCTCCTGACAGATGAAGGATTTTATGTCCTTGAAATAGATGCATCAAATTGTGCATGGGGAGCCATTCTTCTTGAATGCATAAATGGCACTAAAGAGATTTGCGGCGACACATCACGAACATTTCATGGAGTTGAACTAAATCATCCTTCAAAACATAAAGAATTACTCGCAGTCAAGAAAACTATATCTCATTTCAGGCTTTATTTAAAACCTATTAAATTCTTGGTTCGAATGGATCTCAAAATCATGTGAGGCATGATAAAAGAAAACTTTGAACTACCCAATAATAATGTTTGCATCATGCGATGGGTAGTCTGGTTAGACAGTTATGACTTGGGTATCAAACATAAGCCCAGATACCTCAACTGCGTGGAAGACCTCCTCACACTTGAAGCAGTGGACCCTTGGCTTACAAAGGAAGCAATAGTGGGCCTCAACTCGGCTTACAAAGGAAGCAATAGTGGGCCCGTAATAATGTGTCTGATTTGGTCCCCATAAGTCGAAAGAATTTAAGGGTTGAGATAATGCATGTTGTCCACTTGCACCTGAATATTTACTTTTAACCAACACTCACTGGTTATGTAATAATCAGACACTGGATACGAATATTATAAATGAGTGGTTGTGTCCCTCATAAAATTCAAGGTGAGTTCTTCTAGTTCTTGAGCAATTAGCTAGAATTATCTTCTCCTCTTCTTCACAAGGGTGACGTTAGATTGCACGTGTAGTGTCATGCTTAGTGCAATTAAAGTATCAATCACTCGCAAAAACTAAATCTTATATGTTATCTACCATGAAAATATAAAAATCAAAATTTGTTACAAATACAAAAATCGAGTTTTAATAGTTTTATGATATTACCAATTTTTATTATTTACCATGCAAATTTATATATAATTCAAAAACCTCAAAGCATCCAAACATACCATTCTAAGAAATATATGCCGAATTTTTGGCAAAACTCGTGAAGCGTTTTAATAAAATTCATCTAAAATATACCCAAAAATCGGTAAGAAACATTAAATTGTTAGACTCTGCTTTTACCCCTTTTATTTTAAGTGTTAGGTTTATTTCATGGTCATCAATAATTTGATGATAAGTAACTCATAAATATTTTTCTTTTTTGGGGAAAATTTTGTCAAATTTTTGGTGAAACTTGGCATAAATGTGTGGGAATTGTAAGTTTGAATAGTTTAGTCTGCCTAGCGTGTCTTAGTTAGAATATGTTTTTACACAATTTTATTTTAACTGATTTTAAGGTTATTAATAATTATGTTATAAATTAAATTAGATAAATTAAAATTTTAGTATAATTTATTTTAATTTTGGTTTTTAAAGACATTTTTTGGTTCAACTTTTTTATATGGAAATTGTAAATTTGAAATTTTCACGGAGAAGGTAGAGTGTAATATTTCTAATTGCTAATTTGATTTTAGTTTAAAAATTACACAAAAATAGATTTAAATAAAAATAATGTTAAAATATTAAAAACTAAAATAAAATTAAGTAAGATAACCAATTAATTTTTGTAGTTTTTTTGAATAAGCTCTTTGAGAACCCATAATCTTATTAATATATATATATATCCTACAAGACTAGATCCATTTTAACTCTTTTTCATCTACTAAATTTACTAAGTTTTTAGAGGGATCAAATCTATTAAAGTGCAAACTCTTTTTAAAGTAGAAATAAATTTTATCCCTAACAACTTAATAGATATTAACTAAATGATAATCTAGACTAATATATATAAAATGCATTAAAAAATTTTAAAACCATTTAATTTATACATTAAAATACAACTTAAACTAAAAAAAATACAATACATGAAAAATTGAATCATCCCATTCTAAAAAACTTCAAATAGTTAAACAACATCTTCAATTCACAACCACTTCTTCTAACCAACATCTCTATTCGTACCTTTAGATTTCGTGAGAAGCACAACTTTCATCGTTATTATAACTTAATGAATAATAAAGTCTATAATTTAATTTAAAAAAAAAACCTTACCGAATTTTGAATATGTCCATTAAAAATCTAGCTAAAATATATCTCAAAAACGGTGAGAAACATTAAATAGTTAGACTTTTCTTTTACATATTTTAACGGTTATGTTGATTTCATGGTTATCAATATTTCGATGATAAGGTGGGAATTGTAAGTTTGAACTAAATAATTTACATGAAGTAACATAGTTAAATTATGCTTTTATATGTCTAATTTAAGTGTTATATTAATTTCATTGTTATCCATAATTATATCATGAATTAAATGCAATAAATTGAAATGGCAGTGTAACTCATTTACATTTTGATTTTTATTGAGACATTTTTGGTTCATTTTCTTTTAAATTTAATAAAAATAAGTAAAAATGGTAAATTTGAATTATATAATTTATATTAAAACGTTTCTGGAAGATTTAATTTATAAATATATTAAAAAATACAATTTAAACTGTAAAAATTAGGATATATAAAAAAATTAAATCATAAATTCCAAAAACTTAATAAAAAATATGTAGAAATTTTTAATTTAAACTATACACAGACATGATCTATTTGAAGGTTTTCTGGAAATCGGGATGCCCTCTGAAAATTATTTACTTTGTGTGGTTGGTGTTCTATAGCAAGAACTTGACTTGGGATCGACAAGTCTGGTATGATCTGGTTTATTTTTATGGTTTTCCTCATGTTGATTTTGTTTCTACCATGCAGCATTTGAATGATGGAGCACGCAAAGAGATCCACGGTGTTTTCTTATCTTAATTTTTCTTTGGTGCGCCTCGAAATAGCGGAACTCAAAAATTTTCAATGACTCAAGGGATCCTCTTAAGACCATCCTGCATAACATGTCCTGCATAACATTTTGGCCATGTGGAACACGGTCTATGGAAGCATGGATGGTTGATATCTCTTGTCTTGTATAGGATCTCTCTCCTCCTTTTTCCTGTTTTTGTATGCCGCCTTTTGTTTGTTTCTTGTTTTGGTTTTACAGTACTATGTGTAATGATCTGGTATTGATACTGTATAGTTCTCTAAAAGACCTTTGAAGACTATCTGCCCTCCTCCTATGGCTGATACACGGGCCACTTTTTGTATAATTTCGAAGTTCTTATATTGTCTCGATATAAAAAAATGATATTTTTCTATCTGAAAAAAAAATATTATATTAAATACATTTTATATTAATATATTTTAGACTGTTAAAAACATTTAAACTAAAAATACATTAAAAAAAAATGCAATTTAAACTATAAAAAAAACTACAATGTGTAACAATTAAATCATCAAATTCCAAATAACTTAAACGGTATGTGCATTAAATTTTAATTCACAGCGACTTCTTCTAACGGCCGTCTCTATTTACATTTGGTCACAAGCACTACCTTCATTATTATGGTTTAATGAATGATAACCGAAGTGTCCACTTTAAAATTTTAAACTTAAAACGTTTTAGAAACATTTCACACTTCAGATTCAAAATGATCTAACAGCAAAATAAAATTATATTAAAATAATCAGAAATCAAATTAATACTAACAAACTTTGATTTAGTCGACGGTGATTGTTTCTTTATTAATAAATTTCGTAATGCAAATTTTAAACTTAAAACGTTTTAGAAACATTTCACACATCAAATTCAAAATGATCTAACAGCAAAATAGAAAATTATATTAAAATAATCAGAAATCAAATTAATACTAACAAAGTTTGATTTAGTCGACGGTGATTGTTTCTTTATTAATAAATTTCTTAATGCAATGTCATAACGCTTTGAGGCACGACTTTTCGATCTACTATGTTATATAGTTATCATAATTGAAATATATCACTTATCTAAATTTTGAAATTCCATATAATAATAAATTTGAAATATATCACTTATCTAAATTTTCAAATTCCATATAATAATAATTCCGTAATTAGCTAATCCAATAAAAGAATATGCACTGATCCCATTCAAAGAACCAAGAACATAATAATCCAATGATGCGTGCGAATAATTATCCACTGGTCTCACAGAAATAAAATTTGCGAATTTGATATATAGAGATATAAGGTTGTAATTGAAACATAGGTAAATTGAACCTTCTAAGAAAGGAGAGGAGTATGGAGATAATTATCCACCGGTCTCACAGAAATAAAATTTGCGAATTTGATATATAGAGATATAAGGTTGTAATTGAAGCATAGGTAAATTGAACCTTCTAATGCATATTAGTATCTTGATTGTTGCTTTTGTAATGCTCTTAACCAAATAGTCCTTCTATGAAGTTCACCTAACTTTTCTTATCTCTAGACCAGTGTCAACTTAGCCAAATAGAAAGATTAAGAAGTTCACCTAACTTTTCTTATCTCTAGATTACCTATGAATCGCCAAATAGAAAGATTAAGAAGTTCACCTAACTTTTCTTATCTCTAGACTACCTATGAATCGTTGCAACAGGTTCTGTCTAGGATTTTCTCTGTAAAATTCTGCAGGTTTACAAGAACATGATCTTGCAGTGCAGTACAACCATTAGTAATATTCAAACCTAAGAAACTCACATTTCTTACTCCAATTTAAATCTTGGATTTTGAAAAAACTAATCCATGTTTAACACAATGCTCACAAAATATTTGGCGATGTTTAAGATTTTCCTGGATATTCTTGGAACAGATGAGTAAATCATCTATGTAGATAATTAACCAATCTATGCCACGGAAAACATCTTCCATTTTTTTTTTAACTTCACTAGGAAAATTATTTAAACCAAAAGGAATTACCTTCCATTAATACTATCCATGTGGGAAAACCAAGGTTGTTATATAATGATATTTATCATATATTCAAATTTGGTAGAAATATGATTTAAGTTCGAACTTGTTCAAGATGTTACATCCTTTAATTTTTTGGAGAAGCGCTACTTGATTTGGGAGAGGATATGCCATATTTTTTAGCATTGCATTTAAGGGCGTGTAGTTGATCACCATGCGAGGGTGGCCTCTTTGGATCTCTGAATGCTTGTTGACGTGGATTGGTTGACACACCCATGGGATCTTCGCTGGTTCCATTAGACCCTTCTCTAAGACATCTATAATCCCTTTCTGGAAGTAATCCAACTCAGTTTGACTCATCAAAGCAGTTTATGGTTTTTGTGGTCTAATCTGTATATCATCTACATATGGTAGATCAATCACATACTTTTCTCTTTCCCAAAAGGCATTTGGGATATCCGAAGTACACTGTTGGATAATAGTTTCAAAATTTTCTTTCAAATAATTTTGACAATGAGTTGTGGTGAAATAAATTATTCTTTTTTTTTTTTGGACTTATGCAGGCTTTGGATGTTCTAGTTTTTTCTTGTGAGGGATGGAGAAAGTTCAAGATGTTTTGAGAGGAATGTGTACAGACTTACCAGAAATAGTAATGGAAAATATGAGTTGGTGGTAATCAATAGAAATGGGAGACCAATGTGTAAAGAATTTAGAACCTAAAATAATGTTGTTCGAGATGTCATCAAGTTCAGGGAATGTACATTGAATTTTATGGCCTTGGATGTGGGAGATAAAACATTGAACCAGTAATGTTGGCACTGCCCTCCATTGATTTCTCCTAGTAGAAATGGGGAATATAAATATGGAGAGCTAAATTAAGTTTAGCACCCAAATAAAGTAAACAATCTAAGGTATATGGTTTATAATCAAAGGGATGAAAGGTAAGAGGAATATAAAATTTAGGTTCGCTGACGAGAGAGAGAGACTTACCAAGATAAAGTACAGACAAATCAGGTGAATTGGGGTGTTGGACATAATCTGGTGTAGGAGAGACAGGGGAAGATTGTTCTGGATTGTCTAGAGCCTTAGTTGTTAGATGGTTGAAATCATCATCAGAGGATTCAACAACTTCTTTCTTAAGTTGGTACAATTGTGCTTTAAGCACCTCAATTTATCCATTAAGGGATCTATATTTGCTTGCTTTTCGTGGATATTCACATGGATGGATGTATAGGAGGCACGCTTAACAAGTTATCATTGTGGATGCTTGGCTAGATGGTGAACGTATAACTTAGCTAGATCCGAGTAGTAGGGAACATAGTACATTATCTCCTTCTCCTTTTGTTTGGTTTCCATCTAGCTAGATGACTAAAGTTATGGATGATTTAAATTTGTCATGATGGCATGGATTCTTTTGATCTCATCATGAATGTTCATGTGAATATTTATCTAACATTGAGGTGTTTGCTCAGATTTAGTCTCATGTCTACAAGACACTTGTTAGGCATAGAAAACATACAAAAGAGGTAGGACTGCAAACTATCTTCATTGTTAGAATTGCTATGGAAACTAGCAACAAGGTTTCCATATTCTTCTTCTGACTCGGAATCATCTTCTGGATAATAAATTTCTCCAGTAGGGTCTTCGTCGTAATCACAGTAGAACAGATCCCGTATAGTAGGTTCTAAGGTGTCTATGAGTAAATCTGCTAGCTTTGACTTCCATGCTTTTTGTGGAATTTTGTTTTCCTAATGACCTTCCTTATTGCAAATAAAACATCAGATTTCTTTAGCGGGAGTCTTTCGATATCAAGGGAATGGTCATTTTTTCTAGAAAGGCTTCTTTCCAAGCTGAAATGGCTTCTTGTAAGCTTCTGGCTGAAACTTACTCTTTGAGGACCAATGCTTCTTATGAAGATCTTTGGATTTACAAGAGCATTTAGGTTCACGATTGAAGGGTCCCTTACCCATGTTGGGCATCCAGCCAACTATTGTGCATATCTTTTTTGAAAATATCTTTGTGTACTCCTTAAAGTCAATCATAACACATTTAGCTAAACAATGTTCTTCAGTGACTTTCTTGATGTGGCCATGGACCATTTCTAAGGTCATGCTTGACAAAGAATGATGGATGTCTTTAAAACATTTGTTGATAGCAGTGGGAAGAATTCTAGGCATACTCTAGATATACGTCTTGAGGTATGTTGTATTAGTATATGAATTGAATCGAGTGAAACAATACTACATTTGACAAAAATAATCTTCCATAAGACCAAAATTTCCTAACTAGTTAGACATAAATAATTCATTGTAATAATTTTAATCTTCATTAATTGTAAGGTGAAAAACTATGCATGTAGAGCAATGAGAAACTAAACATGATCCCTATGGCGAAGGATGGCTTCTTTAGCTTCTATGGAGGTGTAATGCCACCATGTATGTGCTAAGACACCAAATCCATTGAAAATGAGTTCTACAATGCTATAGTGAGAAAGGGTAAGGTCATTAATATATTTTTTCATTGTCGAGCTATTGCAGAGATTCATTGCATTCTCCATTTCAATATTAGGCTATAAATTTGGAAAAAACGTGGGTTCTTGCGGCATATCTTGGATTTCCACACTCATATCTGAAACTCTAGTCATTGTTACTCATACGGGACAGGATGTTTCCCCATCTTGCATAATCCACAAAGGGATACCTAGTTCTTGTTTTACATAAACAATGAAATGATTTATTTGGTCCTTTTAAAGGGAAAGACCTTTTTCTTTCGCCTATTTCAAGAAGGATGTTGTGATCGAAGTAGCTACCTCGATCTCTTCTTCTTCCGCTATTTCAATCCCAAAATTCCATGTAGGTAGCATATGACTAGCCACACTAAAGCTGAAAGTGCACCTAATATTTTTCTTGTGATTATCTGGAAACATGTATGAATTTGATGGTTCGTTCAAAATAGAAGAGTCAAGGATTTGAACTTGAGAACCTAACTTCTTGATGATTGTGGTAGTTATGGACAAAACTTGAGATATAGCTGCTAGCCTTTGGTCTACTTTGTATTGGTTACTGTAAGGATTGATATGTCAGCTATATTGTCATCTAGCAATTCTAATCTTGCTAAATTATTCTCACACATTTCCATTTCTTCAAAGAATACTTCTTTAACCTTAAGGACGTCACTATGCAAATCATCAATGTTCTTTGACTCGAGGTCGGGTTGGATATTTTCATAGTTATTTTGTGTAGTGTAAGTACCAGACAGAGGGGTTGCTGGTACTGTGGCATAAGGGATGAATTCCATTTTCTTTTGACCATCATCATGAAACTATTGGAAATACATATATGTCACAATCCTTCCTGGAGTGTAGGATTCTTCTCCTGTGCTAACTTTAACAGTTCTAGCTATTTCTTCTCAGGGTAGCCGAGTGAGCATGATAATGTGAGGTCTTTCTGGCTTTAGTAACAATACTAAGCTTTTGTATTAGTTGATTTCAAGTTGGACACTATTGCTACTGACCTTGGTGTTCTGTAGTAAGCCCTACTGAAGAGCTTGCAGGATGGTTTTGGACCATCTTTGTAACCTTCTCTCGAAATATTTTTTGAACTTAGGTTGATAACTTGAAGTATTGGGTAGCAACATTAAACAGAATTAAGCGTGCTTTGGAAATCTTCTAGTTGTCTTTCAGTATGGCTAATTGGTGGTAATACTCATATTTAGCTTCACAAAGTTTAGAACATGAGATTCGAGTCCATTCAAATGTAATAGGAGTTGTATATGTACTGGAACCAGATTCCACCTCACTTATAGTTGCGAAGTATGATGGATATGGGGCTGTAGTGGGGGCATGCTATCATTTTCCAAAGAAAACAAGAGTCAAATTTTTGAGCTGAATTATTTTAGATAGGCATTTCATGTCAAAACCTTGGGGATGAATATAAGCTTGTAGAAGGTCGTAGATGTAAGGGTCATCTAATGACACATAATACTTGCGATAGATAGTACCAAAGGCAAGGCCATCATGGAGAGGGCTAAAAAAGCCTCGTATTATTACATTGGTTAATTGGTTCTCGCGAGTCTCTATACAATGCAAAGGCTATTGATATTCATCAATGGTCAAATGACAGCGTTTACGCCAAAACAGATTGTGACAAAATGGAAATATTTGAAACCTTGGGATTTTGCCGAGACGATCTTTAAAAATACTTTGGCAGCTAAAAATGGTGGGATTTGGCAGTTTGGGTCTTAGACATTTTCAGAAATAGAAATAGTATAAGCTCAAGTCGAAGCTTCTCTCTAAGAAGACTTTTGGCCTAGGAGACAAACCAGAGGTGTTGGTGCTTCAATCTCTACCTACTTTATTGTTGATAAATTTGAATGCATTTTTTGTACACCTAAATGCCTTTCCTTCAACCTATAACAAATGGTCTATGATCTTCTGGTTCTCAATGCACGATATGGGTCCGCTACAACAAGAGAAGATGCAATTATATCAAACTAAATAGATAGAGAAACAAACCAACTTGGCTTTGATACCATTAAGACTGGATATTTACATTTTCACCAAGCTTTTATCCTTATATCCTAATAGCGGATAACAAATTAAGACTAGATCTTTACATTTTCACCTAACTTTTCTCCTTATATTCTGACGGTGGATAACACATATAGACTCTAGTCTTTGCGAGTGAGTGATACTTTAATCGCACTAAGCATGACACTACAAGTGCAATCTAGCATCACTCTTATGAAGAAGAGGAGAAGAGGATTTCCACTTTCATTATCTCAACCCTTAAAGTCTTTTAACTTATGGGGACAGAATCAGACACAGTATTACGTGCCCACTACTACTTCTTCTTTAAGTTGATGGTCCACTGCTTCACGTGTGAGAAGGTCTTCCACACAGTTGAGGTATCCATGCTTATGTTCAATAGCAAAGTCATACTTGTCTAACCAGACTGCCCATCGTGTGATGCAGACGTTATTATCGGCAAGTTCACAGTTTTCTTTTATCATGCCCGACATGATTTTGAGATCGGTTCAGCCCAAGAATTTAACACGTTTTAAATAAAGCCTAAAATGAGATATACTTTTTTTTTACTGCGAGTACTTCTTTATGGCTTGAAGAATAATTGAGTTCAGCTCCATGAAAGTTTCCTGAGGTGTAGCCGCAAATCTCTTCAGTGCCATTTATGCATTTAAGAAGAACACCTCTCCATGAAAAATTTGATATATCTATTTCAAGGACATAAGATCCTTCATCTGCTGGAATCTTGAGAGGAGGAAGGTTCTAGACTTTCTCCTTGATGGATTTCACCACTTGGGTCACGGCTGGATTCCATGGGATTAGTGACTTCTTCAATATTTGTTGTAGGACAATTAGTTCTTGGGCTTGTCCTTTATAGAAACATCTAATATAATCCAGACTGCCTAGGAATTACTGTAGTTGGGTCTTGTCTAGGATTTTCTATGGAAAATTTTATAGGTTTAGAAGAACATGACCTTGTAGTGTGATACTGCCATTAGTAATATTCAAACCTAAGAAACTTACATGTGTTACTCCAATTTCAATCTTCGATTTTGACAAAGCTAGTACATGTTTAACACAATGCTCGCAAAATATTTGGAGATGTTTCTGATGTTCTTGGGTATTCCTGGAATAGACAAGTAAATTATCTATGTAGATAATTAACCAATCTATGCCACGGAAAAAATATTCCATTTTTTTTTTAAATTCACTAAGAGTTCTTTATACAGAAAGGCATTACCATCCATTGATACTGTCCATTGGGACAACAAATTTTGTTTTATAATGATATTTAGCAGCTATTCCAATTTGGTAGAAACCTGATTTAAGATCGAACTTGTTGAAGATGTTACATCCTTTCAGTTTTTGGAGAAGCGTTGTTTGATTTGGCAGAGGATATGCCATATTTTTTAGCACTGCATTTAAAGGTCTTTTAGTTGATCACCATGTGAGTTTGGCCACTTTTTATCTCTGAATTCTTGTTGACGTAGAATGCTCGGCACGCCTAGGGTCTCTTAGCTGGTTTGATTAGGCCCTTGTCTAAGAGATCTATAATATCTTTTTGGAAGTGATCCAACTTGGTTGGACTCATCAAAGCAGTTGATGCTTTCTATGGTCTGATCTATATATCACTTGAATATGGTAGATCGATCACACATTTTTCTTGTGTCCATAAAGCATTAGGGATATCCGAAGTACACTACTGGATAATATTTTTAGAAATTTCTTTCAAATAATCTTGATGATGAGCTACGGTGAAAGAAATGATTCTTGCTTTTTTTCTGGACTTTGTAGGCTTTGGCTGTTCTAGTTCTTGCTTGTGAGGGATGAGGAATGCACTACAAGTTTTGAGAGGAATTTGTACAGACTTACCTGAAATAGTCATGGAAAATATGAGTTGGTGGTAGTCAATAGAAATGAGAGACCAGCGGGTAAATAATTAAAAACCTAAAATAATGTTGGTCGGGATGTCATCAAGTTCGAGGAATGTACATTGAACTAGGTGGTCTTGGATGGACATAGGGAAATCAATTACCTGATGTGGGAGAGAAAACATTGAAGCAAGAATGTTGGCACCTCCCTCCATTGATTTCTCCCAGTAGAAAGGGGGAATAGAAAGATGGAGAGCTAAATTAAGTTGAGCACCCGGATAAAGTAAATAATCCAGGGAATATGGCTTATAATCAGGTGGACAAAAGGTAAGAGGAATAGACAATTTAGGTTGACTAGCAAGAGAGAGAGAGACTTACCAGGATAAAGTGGAGACAAATCAAGTGCATCGGGCCGTTGGGCATAATTTGGTGCAGGCAAGATAGGGGAAGATTGTTCCATACCATCTAGATCCTTAGTTACTAGATGGTCAAAATCATTGTGAGAGTATTCATCAACTTCTTTCCCGAGCTGGTGAAATTGTGCTCTAACCACCTCGATTTCCATGGCAAGGGATCTGGTCTTTGCTTGCTTGTCATGGATCTGCACACACAGGGATGTATATGAGGCACACTTGAAATTTTTTCACTCTGGATGCTTGGTCAGATGGTCAGTGTATAACTCAACTCAATGCTAGTAGGAGGGAACATAATAGGCTACCCACATATCCTTTTGTTTGGTCCTCATCTATCTTCATGACTAATGTTTTGGATGGTTTAAAGTGGTCATGGCGACCTCAATTATTTTGATCTAATTATGAATCTTCATGCGGATATTTATCTTCCATGGTCATGTTTGATAGAGATTTTGCCTTAAGTCTACAAGCATCTTGTTAGGCATAGAAAACATAAAAAAGTGGTAGGATTGCAAATTATCTTCATCGTAAGAACTTCCATGGAAACGAGGAACAAGGTTTCCATATTCTTCTTCTGCCTTGAAATAATCTTCTGGATAATAAATTTCTCCAGTAGGGTCTTTGTCATAATCACAATAGAATAGATCCCAAATACTAGGTTCCAAGGTATCTGTGAATAGAGCTGCTAGCTTTGGCTTCCATGCTTTTTGTGGACATTCTTTTGCCCAACGACCTTCCTTATTGCAAATAAAACATTGGACTAATTTAGCCATAGTCTTTCGATATCGAAGGAATGGTTGTTTTTCTGGAAAGGATTCTTTCCAGGTTGATATGGATTCTTGTAAGCTTATGGCTGAAAATTACTCTGGTTGGAACAATGCTTCTTGTGTAGATCTTTGGATTTACAAGAGCATTTGGTGTCACGATTGATGGTTCCCTTTAGCTAGTTGGCAATTTGGTCAACTGTTGTGCAAATCATATTTGAAAATATATTTTTGTACTCCATGAATTTGGTCATAACATTTTGAACTAAACAATGTTCTTCAATAACTTTCTTCATGTGGCCATGGAGCATTGCTAAGGTCATGCCTAAGAGATAAAGATGTTTTTCTTCAAAATATTTTTTGATAGTGGTGGGAAGAATGCTAGGAATACTCTGGATATACCTCTTGAGGTATGATGTATTAGCATAGGAATCGGATCAGATGATCCATTCCTACATTTGGAAAAAATAATCTTTAATAAGACCAAGATTACCTAACTGGTTAGACATAAACAATCCATCGTAATGGTCTGGGTATTAATCAATTGTAAGGTCAACAAACTGTGCATCTAGAGAAATGAGAAACTGAACAACAAGATAATTATGGCCAAGGGTGGATTCTTGGGTGCCTGTGGAGGTGTAATTCTACCATGTATGTGTTAAGCCACCAAATCCATTAATAACGAGTTGTGCTACAGAGAGAAAGGGTAGGGTCATCGATCTATTTTTTCGTTCCCAGCTATTGAGGAGACTCATTGCATTCTCCATTTCGATCTTAGGTTGGGAATTTAGAAAAAACATGGGTTCTTGTGCCACATATTGGATGGTCACACTCATAGTTGAAACTCCAATCATTATTACTGATAAGGGATGAGATGTTTCGCCAACTTGGTTAATCTGTAAAGGGATACCTAGTTCTTTCTTTACATAAACAAGGAACTGATTTATTCGGTCCTTTGAAAGGCCAGGACCCTTTTCTAGCACCTATTGCAAGAAGGATGTTGCGACCAAAGTAGCTACCTTGATCTCTTCTTATTTCATTGTTTAAATCCTAAAATTCCATGTAGGTAGCTTATGACTAGCTACGCTAAATCTGAAAGTGCACCTAAGGTTTTTCTTGGGATTATATTTAAACATAGGAGACTTTGATGGTTTGTCCAAAATAGAATAGTTAGGGATATGAACCTTAGATCCTAAATTCTTTATGATTTGGGTAGTTATGGACAAAACCTAAGATATAACTACCAACCTTTAGTCTAGCTTTGTATTGGCTACTATAAGGACTGATATGTTAGCTATCTTGTGATCTAGTGATTCTATTCTTGATAAAATCTTCTCGCACATTACCTTTTCTTCAAAGACTACTTGTTTAACCTTAAGGACATCATTATGCAAACCATCAATGTTCTTTGACTTGAGATCGAGCTGGAAATTTTCATAGTTAAGTTGTGCAATGTTAGTACCAGATGCAGTGGCCACTGATACTATCGTTTAAGGGATTTATTCCCTATTCTTTTAACCATCATCATCAAACTTTTGGAAAGATACATAAGATAGGTTCTTTCCTAGAGTGTAGGATTCTTCTCCCATGCTAACTTTGACAGTTTTAGCTATTTCTTCTCAAGGTAGTCGAGTGAGCATGAGAATGTGAGGTATTTTTGGCTTAGTAGTAGTACTAAGCATTTATATTAGCTGATTACAAGCTAGACACTATTGGTGCTGACCTTGGTGTTTTGTAGTAAGCTCTATCGAAGAGCTTGCGGGATGGTTTTGGACCATCTCTGCAACCTTCTCTCAAAAGGCTGTTTGAGCTTTGGTTGGTAACTGGAAGGATTTGGTAGTAGCAGTAAATGGAATTGGGTGTTCCTTGGAAATCTTTTGGCTGTCTTTCAGTAAGGCTGATTGGTGGTATTGTTCATATTTAACTTCCCAAATTTTAGGACATTGGATTCCAGTCCATTCAAATGTAACAGGAGTTGTATGTTTACTAGAACCAGATTCCACATGACTTATAAGTTGCGAAGTATGACAGATATGGGGTTGTAGTGGGGGTGTGCTAGCATTGCCAAAGAGAACAATAGTAAAAGTTTTGATCTTAATTATTTTAGATAGGTGTTTCATGTCAAAACCTTGGGGATGAATATAAGCTTGCAGAAGGTCGTAGATGTAAGGGTCATCTAATGACACATAATACTTGAGATAGACAATAAAAAGGGCAGGGTCGTCATGCAGAGGTTTGGAAAATCCTCCTATTAATGCATCAGCTAATTGGTTATGCCAAGTATCCATCACAACACAAAGGTGATTGGTATTGATGGATGGTCAAATGAGAGCGTTCAGGCCAAAAATGATTGCTCCTAGATGGAAATATTTGAAACCTTGGGATTTTGCCCAATCAATCTATGACTTTTCAAGCAAGGGGGTTTGGGTGGCTTCATCTTGAGATGTAAAACGTACATCAACATAATGAAGCCAAATATGAGAAGAAGAAAAATATTTACAAGGAAGGGGATTTGGGTGGGTTCATCTTGAGATGTAAAACTTACGTCAACAGAATGAAGCCAAATATGAGAAGAAGAAAAATATTTATAAAAGGGCATGTTATATACTTGAACAGGTAAAATAGGTGAGCTTTTCGATTTTATCTTTGGGTCTGTTTCAGAAATAGAAATAGTAGAATTAGAAGTTGAAGCTTCTTTCTAAGAAGATTTCTAGCTTGGGAGAGAAGCTAGAGGACTTGGTGCTTTAATCTCTACCTAGTTTATTGTTGATAAATTGGAGTCCATTTTGTTGTACACCTAAATGCCTTGCCTTCCACCTATAACACATGGTCTATTCTCTTATGGCTGCGACCGAAAACTTAGTGATTCTCGGGACACAATACAGGTCCACTACAACAAGAGAAAATGAAACTATATCAAACTAAACAGATAGAGAAACAAACCAATTTGTCTCTGATACCATTACCAGCCAAAGTTTAAACAACCTTTCGAGAGAATGTTGCAGAGATGGTCCAAAACCATCCTGCAAGCACTTCAATAGAGCTTACTACAGAACAACAAGGTCAACCCCAGTAGTGTCCAACCTACAAGCAGCTAATACAAAATCTTAGTACTACTACTAAGCCAGAGAGACCTCACATTCTCATGCTCATTCAACTACCCCAAGAAGAAATAGCTAAAACTGTCAAAGTTAGCACAAGAGAAGAATCCTGCACTCCATGAAGGAACCTGCCTTATATATCTTTTCGACAGTTTGATGATGATGGTCAAAAGAAAAGGGCAGTCATCCCTTACACCATAGTACCAACAGCCATTGTGTCTAGTACTAACATTACACAACTTATCTATGCAAATCTCCAAATCGACCTTGAGTAAAAGAACATTGATGATTTGCAGAGTGACATCCTTAAGGTTAAACAAGTATTCTCAGAAGAAAAGGAAATGCATAAGAATATTTTAGTAGGATTAGACTTGCTACATCACAAGATAATTGACATATCGATCCTTACAGAAGCCAATACAAAGCTAGACCAAAGGCTGACAACTATATCTTAGGTTTCTTCCATAACTATCCCAATCATCAAGAAGTTAGGATCTAAGGTTTAGATCCCTGCCTATTCTATTTTGGTCAAACCATCAAAGTCAATTATGTTTACAGATAATCCCAAAAACAAGCTTAGGCGCACTTTTAGCTTTAGTGTAGCTAGTCATAAGCTACCTATGTGGAATTTTGGGATTCAAACAATAGAAGAAGAAGAGATCAAGGAAGCTACTTTGGTCACAACATCCTTCTTCAAACAAATGCAAGAAAAGGGCACCGCCCTTTCAAAGTACCAAATAAATTAGTTCCTTGTTTATGTAAAGGAAGAGTCATGTACCCCTTTACAGATTACCCAAGTTGGTGAAACATCCCATTCTATATCGTTAACAACGACTAGAGTTTCAACTATGAGTGTGGCCATCCAGGGTATTCCATAAGAACAATGGATTTGGTGGCTTAGCACATACATGGTGGCATTACACCTCCACAGAAGCCCAAGAAGCTGTCCTTGGTCATAACAATGTTGTTTTCTAGTTTCTCACTGTTCTACATACACAATTGGTTAGCCTTCCAATTGATGAAGATCCATACCATTACAGTGAATTGTTTATGTTTAACTAGTTAGGGAACCCTGGCCTTATGGAAGATTATTTTTTTAAATGCGGGATTGGCTCATCCGATCCAATTCCTATTCTAATACAACATACATCAAGGGGTATATCCAGAGTATGCCTGGAATTCTTCCCATCACTATCCACAAATATTTTGAAGGCAAACAACTTTATCTGTCAAGCATGACCTTAGAATTATCCCATGGCCACATCAAGAAAGTCATTGAAGAACACTATTTAGCTAAACACATTATGATCGGTTTCAAGGAGAATAAAAATATCTTTTCAAGAAAGATTTGCACAACAGTTAGCAAGATGCTAAACTAGGGTAAGGGACCCTTCAAGCACGACCCCGAATACTCTTGTAAATCCAAGGATCCACACAATAAGCATTGGTCCCTAGAGAGTAAGTTCCAGCCAGAAGCTTACAAGAAGCGATATCATCTTGGAAAGAAACCTTTCTAAAAAAAGTGACCATTCCTTTGATACCGAAAGACTCTGGCTAAATCCATCTTCTATTTTATTTGAAATAAGGAAGGTCATTGGGCAAACGAATGTACACAAAAAGAATGGAAACCAAAGCTAGAAACACTATTCACAGATACCTTAGAACCTATTATGTGGGATATTTTCTACTTTGATTATGACGAAGACCCTACTGGAGAAAATTATTATCCAAAATATGATTCTGATGTAGAAGAAGAAGATTGAAACCTCATTCCTAGTTTCCATGGAAGTTCTGATGATGAAGATAGTTTGCATTCCTACCACTTTTGTATCATTTATATGCCTAAAAAGCAACTTGCAAACTTAAGGAAAAAGCTTGAGCAAACACTACCATGGCTATTAAATCCCCACATGAACATTCATGATGAGATAAAAAGAATTGAGGCTGCCATGACCACTTTAAACCATCTAGAACTTTACTCATCCATTCAGATGATGACCAAACAAAAGGAGAAGGAGATAGGCTATTCTGTTCCCTCCTACTGGCATCCGGCTGAGTTATACGCTTACCATCCAGCCAAGCATCCACAGTGACAACTTGTGAAGCATGCCTCCTGCACATCCATGCTATGCAGATCTATGAAAAGCAAGCAAAGATCAGATCCCTTGCCACAGAAATCCAAGTGCTCAAAGCACAATTGCATCATATTGAGAAAGAATTTGGTGGATCATATGATGATGATTTCGAGCATCTAGAAACTAAGGCTCTAGACAGTCTCGATAAATCTTTCAATGTCTTGTCTACACTAGATTATGCCCAACTTTTTGATTCACTTGATTTGTCTGCACTTTATCTTGGTAAGTCTCTCTCTCTCCCCAAGTCAACCTAAATTGTATATTCTGCTTACCTCTTGTCCCCTGGATTGTAAACCATATTCCTTAGATTGTTTACTAGATTCAAGCACTCAACTTAATTTAGCTCGCCATCCTTTTATTCCCCTTTTCTACTGAGAGAAATCAATGGAGGGAGGTGCCAACATTCCTTAGATTGTTTGTTTGATTTGGGCGCTCAACTTAACTTACCTAGATATGTTTCTATTCCCCCTTTCTACTGGGAGAAATCAATGGAGGACTGTGTCAACATTACTGGTTCAATGTTTTCTCTCTAACATCAGGTAATTGATTTCCCTCTGTCCATCCAAGACCATCTAGTTCAATGTACATTCTTAGAACTTGATGACATCCTGACCAACATTATTTTATGTTATGAATTCTTTACTCGTTTGTCTCCCATTTCTATTGACTACCACCAGCTCATATTTTCCATGACCATTTCTGGAAAGTCTCTACAGATTCCTCTCAAAACTTCTTCTACATTCTTTGTCTGTCACAAGCAAAAACTAGAACAACCAAAACCTGTAGAAGTCCAGAAAAAGGTAAGAATCATTTCTTTTGCCACAACTCATTGTCAAGATTATTTGAAAGAAATTTTTGATAGGATTATCTAGCATTGTACTTTTAGATATCCCCAATGCTTTCTGGGCATGAGAGAAGTATGCGATCGATCTACCATGTGCAGATGATATATAGATCAGACCATAGAAAATACTCAACTGCTCTAATGAGTCCAACTGAGTTGGATTACTACTAGAAAGAGATTATAAATCTCTTAGACAAGTTCCTCATCGAACCAGCCAAGAGCCCATGGACATGCCGAACATTCTATGTCAACAAGAATTCAAAGATCAAAATAGGAAATCCTCGCATGGTGATCAACTACAAGCCCTTAAATATAGTTCTAAAAAATATGGCATATCCTCTGCCAAATCAAGAAGTGCTTCTCCAAAAATTGAAAGGATGTAACATCTTTAGCAAGTTCGATCTTAAATCAGGTTTCTACCAAATTGGAATAGTTGCTAAAGATCGTTATAAAACAGCCTTTGTTGTCCCACATGGACAGTGCCAATGGAAGGTAATGCCTTTTGGTTTAAAGAATGCTCCTAGTGAATTTCAAAAAAGAATGGAAGATGTTTTCCGTGGCATAGGTTGGTTAATTATCTACATAGATGATTTACTTGTTTGTTCTAAGAATATCCAATAACATGAGAAACATATCCAGATATTTTGTGAGCATTGTGCTAAACATGGATTATATTTGTCAAAATCCAAGATTGAAATTGGAGCAACATATGTAATTTTCTTAGGTTTGAAGATTTCTAATGGCAATATCGCATTGCAAGATTATGTTCTTCTAAACTTGAAGAATTTTCCAGAGCAAATCCTAGACAAGGCCCAACTGCAACAATTGCTAGGTAGTCTTAATTATATCATACATTTCTATAAAGGACAAGCCCAAAATCTAGAGTTCATGCAACAAAGATTGAAGAAGCCACCAATCCCATGGAATGAATTGGTCATACAAAGTCAATTGACCACTTTTCAAATGACTGTAATGACATATATGGATTCAGAGGCATCTCATCCCTTCATGATGGCCTGCCCATCCTTTGACATGCATCACATGCCTTACAATAAGCCTTGGAATCCTTGTGAAGCATCGGCCACCATAGCTCAGCCATAAAATCTTCTGTGGTGTAGCTTTTCCTGTATAATGTCCTCTCGTGGCTCCTCCATGAGCTTCAACAAGGATGTTGTTCTGTTCAAATTCAGGTACATAACGTCACAAAATTTCATCCGAGCCCATTTTATATAAATGCCTTGCAATGACAGAAAATTCTGCCACGCGCGACATCAATTCCTTCTTTTTTTGGCTAGTATACCCCTCTGGAGTCATTTCTGTCGTCAGGAAATGTATAATATCTTCAAAGTGACTATCCACAATGTACACTGCAAAGAGTTGTGCATCAGGTAGTCCTTCTTCCAAATTAGTAGGCTCCTCTCCTGTTTCAATGTGCAATAGATGATATGGACCCACAATCAATCATCCTGGATTCATGATAACTTCAACACCATATTCTTGGAACAACAACAACCACCTGCATATTCCCCCCCCCCCCCAACACAGGCTTGTTGACCAAGTGTTTCAATGCAAAATGGTTTGGATACATCTTAAAGTGTCCGCCTAAAAAATAGTGCCTAAACTTCTAGAGCGCGTACACCATAGCCAACCCTTCGTGCTCAGTCATTGAATAATTTTTCTTAGCCTTAGAGAGCTTCCTACTTCCAAATGCTATATAAAGTCAAACCATCAAAGTCAATTATGTTTACAGATAATCCCAAAAACAAGCTTAGGTGCACTTTTAGCTTTAGTGTAGCTAGTCATAAGCTACCTATGTGGAATTTTGGGATTCAAACAATAGAAGAAGAAGAGATCAAGGAAGTTACTTTGGTCACAACATCCTTCTTCAAACAAATGCAAGAAAAGGGCACCGCCCTTTCAAAGTACCAAATAAATTAGTTCCTTGTTTATGTAAAGGAAGAGCCATGTACCCCTTTACAGATTACCCAAGTTGGTGAAACATCCCATTCTATATCGTTAACAACGACTAGAGTTTCAACTATGAGTGTGGCCATCCAGGGTATTCCATAAGAACAATGGATTTGGTGGCTTAGCACATACATGGTGGCATTACACCTCCACAGAAGCCCAAGAAGCTGTCCTTGGTCATAACAATGTTGTTTTCTAGTTTCTCACTGCTCTACATGCACAATTGGTTAGCCTTCCAATTGATGAAGATCCATACCATTACAGTGAATTGTTTATGTTTAACTAGTTAGGGAACCCTGGCCTTATGGAAGATTATTTTTTTAAATGCGGGATTGGCTCATCCGATCCAATTCCTATTCTAATACAACATACATCAAGGGGTATATCCAGAGTATGCCTGGAATTCTTCCCAGCACTATCCACAAATATTTTGAAGGCAAACAACTTTATCTGTCAAGCATGACCTTAGAATTATCCCATGGCCACATCAAGAAAGTCATTGAAGAACACTATTTAGCTAAACACATTATGATCGGTTTCAAGGAGAATAAAAATATCTTTTCAAGAAAGATTTGCACAACAGTTAGCAAGATGCTAAACTAGGGTAAGGGACCCTTCAAGCATGACCCCGAATACTCTTGTAAATCCAAGGATCCACACAATAAGCATTGGTCCCTAGAGAGTAAGTTTAAGCCAGAAGCTTACAAGAAGCGATATCATCTTGGAAAGAAACCTTTCTAAAAAAAGTGACCATTCCTTTGATACCGAAAGACTCTGGCTAAATCCATCTTCTATTTTATTTGAAATAAGGAAGGTCATTGGGCAAACGAATGTACACAAAAATAATGTAAACCAAAGCTAGAAACACTATTCACAGATACCTTAGAACCTATTATGTGGGATATTTTCTACTTTGATTATGACGAAGACCCTACTGGAGAAAATTATTATCCAAAATATGATTTTGATGTAGAAGAAGAAGATTGAAACCTCATTCCTAGTTTCCATGGAAGTTCTGATGATGAAGATAGTTTGCATTCCTACCACTTTTGTATCATTTATATGCCTAAAAAGCAACTTGCAAACTTAAGGAAAAAGCTTGAGCAAACACTACCATGGCTATTAAATCCCCACATGAACATTCATGATGAGATAAAAAGAATTGAGGCTGCCATGACTACTTTAAACCATCTAGAACTTTACTCATCCATCCAGATGATGACCAAACAAAAGGAGAAGGAGATAGGCTATTATGTTCCCTCCTACTGGCATCCAGCTGAGTTATACGTTTACCATCCAGCCAAGCATCCACAGTGACAACTTGTGAAGCATGCCTCTTGCACATCCATGCTATGCAGATCTATGAAAAGCAAGCAAAGATCAGATCCCTTGCCACAGAAATCCAAGTGCTCAAAGCACAATTGCATCATATTGAGAAAGAATTTGGTGGATCATATGATGATGATTTCGAGCATCTAGAAACTAAGGCTCTAGACAGTCTCGATCAATCTTTCAATGTCTTGTCTACACTAGATTATGCCCAACTTTTTGATTCACTTGATTTGTCTGCACTTTATCTTGGTAAGTCTCTCTCTCTCCCCAAGTCAACCTAAATTGTATATTCTGCTTACCTCTTGTCCCCTGGATTGTAAACCATATTCCTTAGATTGTTTACTAGATTCAAGCACTCAACTTAATTTAGCTCGCCATCCTTTTATTCCCCTTTTCTACTGAGAGAAATCAATGGAGGGAGGTGCCAACATTCCTTAGATTGTTTGTTTGATTTGGGCGCTCAACTTAACTTACCTAGATATGTTTCTATTCCCCCTTTCTACTGGGAGAAATCAATGGAGGACTGTGTCAACATTACTGGTTCAATGTTTTCTCTCTAACATCAGGTAATTGATTTCCCTCTGTCCATCCAAGACCATCTAGTTCAATGTACATTCTTAGAACTTGATGACATCCTGACCAACATTATTTTATGTTATGAATTCTTTACTCGTTTGTCTCCCATTTCTATTGACTACCACCAGCTCATATTTTCCATGACCATTTCTGGAAAGTCTCTACAGATTCCTCTCAAAACTTCTTCTACATTCTTTGTCTGTCACAAGCAAAAACTAGAACAACCAAAGCCTGTAGAAGTCCAGAAAAAAGTAAGAATCATTTCTTTTGCCACAACTCATTGTCAAGATTATTTGAAAGAAATTTCTGATAGGATTATCTAGCATTGTACTTTTAGATATCCCCAATGCTTTCTGGGCACGAGAGAAGTATGCGATCGATCTACCATGTGCAAATGATATATAGATTAGACCATAGAAAACACTCAACTGCTCTAATGAGTCCAACTGAGTTGGATTACTACTAGAAAGAGATTATAAATCTCTTAGACAAGGGCCTCATCGAACCAGCCAAGAGCCCATGGACATGCCAAACATTCTATGTCAACAAGAATTCAAAGATCAAAATAGGAAATCCTCGCATGGTGATCAACTACAAGCCCTTAAATATAGTGCTAAAAAATATGGCATATCCTCTGCCAAATCAAGAAGTGCTTCTCCAAAAATTGAAAGGATGTAACATCTTTAGCAAGTTCGATCTTAAATCAGGTTTCTACCAAATTGGAATAGTTGCTAAAGATCGTTATAAAACGGCCTTTGTTGTCCCACATGGACAGTGCCAATGGAAGGTAATGCCTTTTGGTTTAAAGAATGCTCCTAGTGAATTTCAAAAAAGAATGGAAGATGTTTTCCGTGGCATAGGTTGGTTAATTATCTACATAGATGATTTACTTGTTTGTTCCAAGAATATCCAATAACATGAGAAACATATCCAGATATTTTGTGAGCATTGTGCTAAACATGGATTATATTTGTCAAAATCCAAGATTGAAATTGGAGCAACATATGTAATTTCTTAGGTTTGAAGATTTCTAATGGCAATATCGCATTGCAAGATTATGTTCTTCTAAACTTGAAGAATTTTCCAGAGCAAATCCTAGACAAGGCCCAACTGCAACAATTGCTAGGTAGTCTTAATTATATCATACATTTCTATAAAGGACAAGCCCAAAATCTAGAGTTCATGCAACAAAGATTGAAGAAGCCACCAATCCCATGCAATGAAGCCATGACACATGCGGTGAAATCCATCAATGAGAAAGTCCATAACCTTCCTCCTCTCAAGCTCCCGACAGATGAAGGATTTTATGTCCTTGAAATAGATGCATCAAATTGTGCAAGGGGAGCCATTCTTCTTGAACGCATAAATGGCACTAAAGAGATTTGCGGCGACACATCACGAACATTTCATGGAGCTGAACTAAATTATCCTTCAAAACATAAAGAATTACTCGCAGTCAAGAAAACTATATCTCATTTCAGGCTTTATTTAAAACCTATTAAATTCTTGGTTCGAATGGATCTCAAAATAATGTGAGGCATGATAAAAGAAAACTGTGAACTACCCAATAATAATGTTTGCATCATGCGATGGGTAGTCTGGTTAGACAGTTATAACTTGGGTATCAAACATAAGCCCAGATACCTCAATTGCGTGGGAGACCTTCTCACACTTGAAGCAGTGGACCCTTAGCTTACAAAGGAAGCAGTAGTGAGCCCGTAATAATGTGTCTAATTTGGTCCTCATAAGTCGAAAGAATTTAAGGGTTGAGATAATGCATGTTGTCCACTTGCACCTGAATCTTTACTTTTAACCAACACCCACTGGTCATGTAATAATGGTCATGTAATAATCAGACACTGTAATAATCAGACACTGAATACGAATATTATAAATGAGTGATTGTGTCCCTCATAAAATTCAAAGTGAGTTCTTCTAGTTCTTGAGCAATTAGTTAGAATTATCTTCTCCTCTTCTTCACAAAGGTGACGCTAGATTACACGCGTAGTGTCATGCTTAGTGCAATTAAAGTATCAGTCACTCGCAAAAACTAAATCTCTATATGTTATCTACCATAAAAATATAAAAATCAAAATTTGTTACAAATACAAAGATCGAGTTTTAATAGTTTTATGATATTACCAATTTTTATTATTTACCTGGCAAATTTATATATAATTCAAAAACCTCAAAGCATCCCAACATACAATTCTAAGAAATATATACCGAATTTTTGGCAAAACTCGTGAAGCGTTTTAATAAATTCATCTAAAATATACCCAAAAATCGGTAAGAAACATTAAATAGTTAGACTCTGCTTTCAACCCTTCTATTTTAAGTGTTAGGTTGATTTCATGGTCATCAATAATTTGATGATAAATACATACAATTCTAAGAAATATATACCGAATTTTTGGCAAAATTCGTGAAGCGTTTTAATAAATTCATCTAAAATATACCCAAAAATCGGTAAGAAACATTAAATAGTTAGACTCTGCTTTTAACCCTTCTATTTTAAGTGTTAGGTTGATTTCATGGTCATCAATAATTTGATGATAAATTAAAATTATAGGGTAACTCATAGATATTTTTCTTTTTCGGGAAAATTTTATGGCAATTTTTTTGGTGAAACTTGGCATAAATGTGTGGGAATTGTAAGTTTGAATAGTTTAGTCTGAAGAATATGTTTTTACACATTTTTATTTTAACTATTATATTGATAGTAAGGTTATTAATAATTATGTTATAAATTAAATTAGATAAATTAAAATTTTAGCAATTTTTAGTTTTTTAAGACATTTTTGGTTAACTTTTTTATATGGAAATTGTAAATTCCAAATTTTCGAAGAGAGGGTAGAGTGTAATATTCTAATTTGTAAATATTTTGATTTAGTTAAATTACAAAAAAATAGATTTAAAATAAAAATAATGTAAAAAACTAAAAACTAAAATAAAATTCAGTAAAATAACCAATTTACTTTTTGTGGTTTTTTGAATGAGCTTTTGAGAACCCATGATATTCTTATGTAAGAATATATATATATATATCCTACAAGACTAGATACATTTTAATTCTTTTTGATCTATCAAGTTTTTAGTGAGATCAAATCTATTAAAACGCAAACTTCTTTTATAATAGAAATAAATTTTATCCCTAACAACTTGATAAATATTAACTAAATGATAAATCTAGACTAATATATATAGAGTGCATTAAATTTTTTTATAGCCATTTAATTTATACATTTAAAAATACAACTTAACCTATAAAAAAATACAATACTGAATCATCAAATTCTAGAAAACTTCGAATAATTAAACATCATCTTCAATTCACAACCACTTCTTCTAACGGTAATCTCTATTCGTACCTTTAGATTTCGTGAGAATCGCAACTTTCGTCGTTATTATAACTTAATGAATGATGAAGTGTCTAATTTAATTTTAAAAAAACAGTTTAGAAACATTTTCATATATGAAAATTATAGGGCTCAAATTTACCATTCCAAGAAAACCTTACCGAATTTTGAATATGTCAATTTAAAAATCTGGCTAAAATATATCTCAAAAACTGTGAGAAACATTAAATAGTTAGACTTTTCTTTTACACATTTTAACGGTTAGGTTGATTTCATGCTTATCAATAATTCGATGATAAGGTACGGTTATGTTGATTTCATGTTTATCAAGTTTGAACTAAGTAAGGTGGGAATGGTAAGTTTGAACTAGGTAATTTACATGAAGTAACATAGTTAAACTATGTTTTTATAAGTTTTATTTTAAGTGCTATATTAATTTTATTGTTATCAATAATTATATCATGAATTAAATGTAATAAATTGAAATGGTAGTGTAACTCATTTACATTTTGATTTTATTGAGACATTTTTGGTTTATTTTCTTTTAAATTTAATAAAAATAAGTAAAAATGGTAAATTTGAATTATATAATTTATATTAAAATGTTTCTAGAAGATTTAATTTATAAATATATTAAAAATACAATTTAAACTGTAAAAATTACTATATATAAAAAATTAAATCATCAAATTCCAAAAAACTTAATAAAAATATGTAGAAATTTTAAATTTAAACTATATTTCGAAGATTTTCTGGAAGGCGGGATGCCCCCTGAAAATTATCTACTTTGAGTGGTTGGTGTTCTACAAGAAGAACTTGACTTGGGATAATTTAAGGAAATGAAGCTGGCACGGTTCTAGCAGGTGTTCGATGTTCTTCCAATGCAACTCTACACGACAAATCTGGTATGATCTCGCTTATTTTTATGGTTTTCCTCATGTTGATTTTGTTTCTACCCAACTCTACATGACAAATCTGGTATGATCTCGCTTATTCTTATGGTTTTCCTCATGTTGATTTTGTTTCTACCCATGCAGCATTCGAATGGTGGAGCAGGCAAAGAGATCCACGGCGTTTTCTTATCTTAATTTTTCTTTGGTGCGCCCTAAAAATGGCTGAACTCAAAAATTTTCAATGACTCAAGGGATCCTCTTAAGTCCATCCTGCATAACATTTTCGCCATGTGGAACACGGTCTATGGAAGCATGGATGGTGTAGATCATGGATGGTTGAGATCTCCTGTCTTGTACAAGATCTCTCTCCTCCTTTTTCCTATTTTGGTATGCCGCCTTTTGTTTGTTTCTTATTTCGGTTTTACAGTACTATGTGTAATGATCTGGTATTGATGCTGTATAATTGTCTCTAATTTTCAATGACTCAAGGGATCCTTTAAGTCCATCCTGCATAACATTTTCGCCATGTGGAACACGGTGTATGGAAGCATGGATGGTTGAGATCTCCTGTCTTGTACATGATCTCTCTCCTCCTTTTTCCTATATTTTTATACCGCCTTTTGTTTGTTTCTTGTTTCGCTTTTACAGTACTATGTGTAATGATCTGGTATTGATGCTGTATAATTGTCTCTAATTTTCAATGACTCAAGGGATCCTCTTAAGTCCATCCTGCATAACATTTTCCCCATGTGGAACACAGTGTATGGAAGCATGGATGGTTGAGATCTCATGTCTTGTACATGATCTCTCTCCTCATTTTTCCTATTTTTGTATGCTGCCTTTTATTTGTTTCTTGTTTCGGTTTTACGGTACTATGTGTAATGATCTGGTATTGATGCTGTATAATTGTCTCTAAAGGACCTTTGAAGACCTATCTTCCCTCCTCCTATGACTGATACACGGGCTACTTTTTATATAATTTCCAAATTTTTATATTGTCTCAATATAAAAAAATGATACCTTTTCTCTCTGAATTTTTTTTTTTTTTTTTAAATACATTTTATATTAAATATATTTCAGACTCTTTAAAAACATTAAACTATAAATACATCAATTTAAACTATAAAAAAAACTACAATGTGTAACAATTAAATCATCAAATTCCAAATAACTTAAACGGTATGTGCATTAAATTTTAATTCACAGCGACTTCTTCTAACGGCCGTCTCTATTTACATTTGGTCACAAGCACTACCTTCATTATTATGGTTTAATGAATGATAACCGAAGTGTCCACTTTAAAATTTTAAACTTAAAACGTTTTAGAAACATTTCACACTTCAGATTCAAAATGATCTAACAGCAAAATAAAATTATATTAAAATAATCAGAAATCAAATTAATACTAACAAAGTTTGATTTAGTCGACGGTGATTGTTTCTTTATTAATAAATTTCTTAATGCAATGTCATAACGCTTTGAGGCACGACTTTTCGATCTACTATGTTATATACTTATCATAATTGCCTCAACATCCATTCCCTCTCTAGCGCTCTAGCTTTTCATTCTTGCAGATTCTTCTGCGCATCATTCTCTTCCTTTGAAAATATAGCGAACGAATGACCAAATGAACTGAGATTTAGGGTTGGGTTGCACCATCCAATTCCAATAAGAGATGTCTTCAGAACTGAATGTACTAAGAGGGAGGAGAGGCGAAGGTCCTCCAGTTGCACCAGTGGGATGGAAATGGGCTGCTGGGACACGGATGAGAGACATGTATTTTTACTCTCCCACGGGACAGATGTTTAGGTCCAGAATCTCTCTCGCTAAGTATCTGGCCACCATTGAAAATCCTCCACCAATGGATGCCTTCCAATGGAAATATTCTCACAAGGGTAACTAACAATATTATTCAGAAAGTTACCAAGTTTAGAGTTGGTTTATTCAGACAGGTACTAATGTTCATGTTCTCCATTTTGCAGACGACGAAGGTTTGCCATTGCCAGGAATTTCTGAGTCCTCCAAAGACGCTGATACTAACATTGCTGATCCAAAAAAGAAAAGGAAAAAATCAGAGGAGAGGGAGAAGGAGAAGGTTGCTGAGCTAAAAAAGAAAAGAAGAAAATTAGAGGAAAAAGAGAAAGAGAAAGAGAAAGCGCAGCCAAAAAAGAATGGAAAGAAATTAAAAGAAAAGAAGAAGAAAGAGAAAGAGAAAGAAGAAGAGAATGAAAATGAATACGAGTACATAATAGATATTGAAGGTTGCAAAAAATTAGACGACTCAGCAAGCTATTATGTTCTGCCTTCACATATAAAAAATCAGCAGCAGTCTGCGGAGAAGAACAATGATTTGGATGATAGCTATTACCTTAGCCCTACTGAGGTAGAATATTCTATTTTAAAGTGTATTAATTTTTTTTGGAATGACTTGTTATTGGGAAAATAGATCGGATTATTTTAAAAAACTATGATTTTTAGTTATTCTATTGATTTCTTATTTATCTGGCAAAGAATGTCACACGCTTGTTATTTCTTGGGCATGGATGCTAATGGCATACTTGCCTCAACACAAATAAGGAACGACTGACTAATTTTGAAAAGAAGAGAGGTTCTGAAAAAAAGAGACTTGCAATTTTTCTCAAGTCTTTAAAATGTATATTGTGTTTCTGGAAAATTCACTCAGTTATTTTGAAAACTCATGGTTTTTTTTTTAGCTATTATGTAATTTGTTGTTTAACAGGTATAGAATGCCAAACGTTTGGCAGGTATAGAATGTCAAACTTGTTATTTCTTGCGCGTGGGATGTTAATGGCATACTTTTCTGAATATTAAAATAAAAAAGGTTAATTAAAGTTTGAAAATAAGAGATTGTAGAATTGAGTTTTCTGTGATCCATCATATTTGTAAAAAAAGTTTTGACGTAATGATCTTTTTATATGATTTACGCAGAAGCTCTTTTTACAAACAAGAGATTGTTTATTTTTATTTATTTTTTTAAAATTAGTTTTTAGATTGTATAGTGGAAATTAGATGTGTTTTTTTTTTAAATCCCTGGTTTTCGGTTATTCTACGAGTGTGGTACTTAGCCGGCATAGAATGTCACAAGCTTGTTATTTCATAGGCATCGGATACTAATGGCATACTTGTCTGAACACCAAAAAAAGAGTGATCCAGTAAATTTTTAAATGAGAAGGTTTTCGTGTAAAAACAAATTTGTGATTTTTTCCCGTTTGAATTGCATTTTTCACATTGTTATATCTAAAATAAGTCAGGAAAAAATTTATTAATAAAAAAATGATATGTATCCAAATTTTTAAAATGTCAAATTTTGTCCACTTTTATCCTATAATATTGAATTCTAAATTCTTCTAAATTCTAACTTGGTAATTATAATTCAAATCTTTACATCACTTCGTTTTATTGCGAAACAGCGTGCAATAATAGCTCAGAATGAAAATCCGCCAATGCGATTAACAGAAACTCTGGGTCCAGAAGAGAGCTGCCTCAATGATACGTATTTCGTCCATAAACCTTCTGGCATGACTTGCAGTGTCCCCAGGAAAAGGAGACGACAGCAAGCGCTTCTAGATATGGAGGAGTACAGGTAATGGTAGCTATCATTTTTTTTAATGGTATTATATTTTTGATAAAAAATATTATTTAGTGGATTACAGATTTTAAAAGTATTTGAGAATTTTTTTTCATTTTTTTCAATTATCAGATTCTTACTTATTTTTGAAATATCTCAATTTAATATTGACAAAGATTATGTGGAGGTTTTCTATTACACCAAAACTTACAAGTTCTGGTAAACTTTCCAAAACAGTAACTAGGATTTTCATGGTGGAAATTATTGATTCCGTAGACTTGGGGTGATTATTCCAACACCCGTAAGGAGAATCGAACCTGGGTCTAAGCATACCATGTGGAGGTTTGATTTTCCCAATGCCAACGAGTTTATATTACTCACTTATACCATGTGGAGGTTTGATTTTCCCAATGCCAACGAGTTTATATTGCTCAAAAGTGAGTGACTCGGTGAACTCTTTGAGAGAAGGCATAGTGTAGGATTTACTTGTTGCCAGCCTTACTCAACGAAATGTAGACACAAAAACGAAGTATTCTGGTCCTAGTTTTGACATAATAGAGAGAACTGACTCTCCTCGGATTTGTCAATTCCACAACCCTTGAGTTGTAGCAATAGATCATTATAATTGGTGAAGAAGTCTTGAATTCTGTCATAGTTAAGTGGATCCAATGAAAACAATGCAACTTAGAGTAGATGTCATTTTATCTCATCCTATTTCCCTTAGAGTTCTTCAACCTTTTTCCAAATCTTATTGGGAGTATTGCATGAAGATAGATGAAACTGCAATTTTGGTGAGATGCACATGCATATGGATCCGTGAGCCTCATCTATGGAGTTGATGTACTTGGATTTCTCTATGCCCGAAGTGGGTGGGCTGGGTTCCACTTCTCTAGCCAGATAAACCCTTTCTGACGAAGGTATCAAGCCATTTGGTCCTTCGATTAGTTATAGTTGTATGGTGTTAGGATCCATGCTTTGGGAAACTCAATCTTCGATCTCCATGCAAAATGAATTTCTGGTGTACATTATATCTAGCAATCTGTGGGCTCTGATACCATGTGGAAGTTTTCCATTACACCAAAACCGGCAGCTCTGGATGAATTTCCGAACCAGTAACTAGGATCCCCAGGATAGAAATTACAGATTCCAACATATTACATTTAATTAACTTGAAAATGATATAGTTTGAAATACATAATTTCTAAATTTACAATCACAGAAACTTGAATACATAAAAAAAAATCATATATATTATTTATTTTTCAACATAGATTTTGAATAATGACTATTATATCGTGTTTTATACAGATTTGAAATGAATCGACCACTTCTTTTGATCAAATCTGCCATGGAACGGGTGAACATGTTAATAAATCACGTTAACGTAAAGCAGGAAACCGGCGAGGAAACGAAAGAAATGGAATTTGAGGTGCATGATCTTGTGCAGCGTGCTCTAAAACAAGTAGACCCGCAGTTATGTCAACTACTGTCCAATGGTTGTGATGGTCTGTTAAACCTTTCAAGTACTTTAGAGGAGAAGGCAAAGGAATATGAAGCAAAAATACATAAATTCGATGAGCTTTCTGCAATGTGAGTATTTATTACTGGTTTAAGCAATTTGATATTGGAAGAGCTCCCTACAATGTGAGTATTTATTATATGTTAAAGCAATTTCAATGTGTTAATTCAATTCAATTCTTAAAACAAAAAATTATCCTTACAGTTTACATTTTGTTAACTTAATTCTTGAAGCAAAAAGTTGACTTTCCAAATTACAAATATTAATTTAATAGATAAAAATCTAGTCAAATGATTACCTTTATTTTTATTCATTGTAGGTTCAAAATATTTTAAAATATATAAATTTTCAATATTGATTTCAGTAGGATTCATCATATTAAACTCAACATAAGTACTAATAACTACTTATTATATAGGTTTATGTTAAATGCGCGGATTTCCAGTTGCATCAAACAGCACAATAAAAGCGATAGAGAAAACCCGGAAAAGTTTTTCTCAAGTAAATAATTATTTTTTATTTATTGTTTTTTTCTTATATATATATATAGATATATATTTATTATTAAATTATTGATATGTTTACTTGATTTGGCAGATGAGGAGATTTCTAAAATAAAGGAAATATACAGAGACGATGGAGAGAAGATTGTTGCGGACCTGAGGAAGGACGTTTTCCGAACGTGCAGAAGAATCTCAAAAAGATTTTTGCGAGATGTACCAAAACTTCAAAAAGAATTGGAGATCACCCATTAAGAATATATCATTTGGTGTAAACTTGAATGCAATTGCAATTATAAAACTATTAACTTCAAATTGCTTTGCAACTTATGAGGCTCGAGGTCCTCTAACCACTATTTCCCTTCAAATTACATCTTCAATAAAGCGACTCTTTGTGTTATTGCCCTTTTTCAATCTAAATCACTTTTTCTTGTAGTGTTGATTGTTAAGTGTGAAGCTAAATTCATGAATCACACTCTAGATTCTTCTACACAGCCATCATTTTCTAGATCTCTAGGATTCTAGATCTTTCTACATCACCATTTGTTTCTAGATCATTCTAGATGTCCATCTGAATCACACACAGGATTTTAGATCATTCTTCTTACTCTATAAATTTGTAATTGCTCATTTGAGATCTCCATCTGAATCACACACAGGATTTTAGATCATTCTTCTTACTTTATAAATTTGTAATTGCTCTCGCCATGGAAAGCAAGCCAAGGCCCAAGCATGTTATGTAATGCAAAGTGATTTCTGTTCTCAAGTAATTGTTTTTTTATTTATTCCACTGTTTCTCACTTAGTAATCTTGTTGTTTATCCATTTGTATGTCTCTAAATGTATGCTCTACTCTAACATTGAAAATTTATATTATTTTTAAGATTAGTCTAAATGTTGAAATAAGGGTTATTACCAATAAAATTAATATAAAAATAATTCTTTTATTTTTTTAATATGTTAAATTGTGATTAATTATAGTAATGTTTATGGTTTATATTTTTGGGTTAAATGTTCTCTTAATCTTATGTTTAACATTTTGATAAAACAAAAATAATAAAATAAAAACAATAAATGGTAGATATGTTAGTGCCATTTTTTGTAGTTGAGGTGAAATTTTGATTTGTCTTATTAGATTGACGACCATGACAAAAACTTCAAAATAAAAATAAAGGTAACAATTATATTTTTTTATAATCTAAAAGTTACACTAACCTATGGATCAAATCTTTTGAGAGACAAACCTCTTTTTAGACTTAAGAGATTTGTCCCTATGGGTGTTAAGATGGATCTAGGCTAGTGACATTTAATTGCAATCACTTAATTGTCATTCTGTTTCAAAAATGAGATCTATGTATATATTTTTCTCATAATTGAAAATGTTAATTGTTGTTTAGGAAGGTATGGCTAGTTTGAAAATGATGAGAGTATTGCACAAAATTTTGTTTGTGTTAATCATGAAATTTAAATTTAAATTTGAATCATTTCCATCTTGTCCAAGAATAAGTTGATAGTGAATAGTTGGCACCCTCATAAATGTGGAAGTTGGTATGGCACTTGAAATAGATTTTCAATTTTTAATACAAAAATTGGACAAAGTATTTTCCTTGGGTTTTGAAATTGACACACATATTGATTGGAATGTTGAGGTAAATGTGGGTCTATACTGTAGCAAAGTGTAAAGCTGCATTGGTTATGGAAAATTTGGAAAGTGGTCAAAAGCCCATGAAATTGTAAAAGGTGTAGAACAATCACTTATTTGAAAAGAGAGACATACAGAAAGAAATGGAATGCAAGTGGGTGGCATAGAAAATATGGGAGTAAAATGTTCCTTTGAGAATGGGAAGTTTGTTTTATTGTTTTGAATATTTATGTAGAATTCTGAGTGCTCAAACATACTTAGAAATGTGTCAATAGATAAAAATCAGACTTGAATTGAAAAAGGAGTTATAGCTCACAGGTGAGTACTGCACTTGGAGACTGCACTCAAACAAAGAGAACTCTCTCTATTCACTCTACTATTCATGAATGAAAGATTACATCATTAAATACAACAGGAATTTGCAGCCAAACTCCTAAACTCTAGGAACAAATCCTAAACTAAGGAGATACGTTACAACTGGTGTAACCATTTCTCCATTAATACAAAATAATATTGATTATTTTCAACTCCCCCCCTTAATGGAGAAAGGGATTATCCTGAACTCCAAGCATCCCTCTAAACAATTCAAACTTTACACGCCCAAGAGGCTTAGTAAAATTATCAGCCATGTTATCACAAGTTTTACAATATTCAACACATATCTCTTTTGACTGTAGTTTCTCTCGAACAAAATGAATTTGAGTATCGATATGCTTGGTATTTTTATGAAAGACTGGATTGTATGCAAGCTTGATGGTACTCTGGTTATCAGTTTTGATAATAGTTGACTCTTTCTATTCTTCTCCTGCATCGTTGAGGAGTCTTGTCAACCAGATAGCTTCACATGTGGCTGCACACAATGCTTGGTATCAGTTTCACATGAAGATAGAGCTACAGTGGTCTTCTTTTTGCTGCTCCATGCTATGATCCCGGATCCAATGTTGAATGCGTAACTTGTGATAGATCTGCGCTCATCCAAGTTACCTGCCCAATCAGAATATGAAAAAACTGTTAGAATAACATCAGAAGTGTCAGTTTACAAAATGCCATAATTACTAGTACCACTAAGATACCTCAACACACTTTTTGCTATGACCCAGTGACTTTCGAGTGGTTTTGACGTGAACTGGCTCAACACACTAATCTTTTCCATACCTCCAATCCCAAGCAATAACGAAGGTTTTCGAGATCTTTCATCTCAAAAACTTGTGACATCCGCTGTTTGATTTCTTTGATCAGATTGTTAGCATTCCGTGTTATGATCATATCATCTACATACAAAGAAATCAAAATAATTTGCCTTTGTTTATTAAACTTGGTATACAGATTTGGATCATTCAAGCTCCTATGAAAGCCATGTTGTACAGAAAATGAGTCAATTTTCTCATACCACGACCTGGGTGCCTATTTTAAACCATAAAGTGCCTTTTTCAATTTACACACAAGATGTTCCTGTCTCTTTTTCACAAAACCTTCAGGATGTACTAAATAAATTTCTTCCTTCAAGTCACCATTCAGAAATGTAGACTTAACATCTAGCTGGCCTAGCTACCACTTGTGTTTTGTTACTAAGGAAATTAGCATTCTAATGGTGTTTAATTTGGCTACAGGAGAAAAGGTGTCATCGAAATCTATTCCCTCTTGCTGTGAATAACCCTTTGCTACCAGTCTAGCTTTAAGTTTCTCTATACTCCCAAGTATGGTTTTTGTTTATTGATTCTATTTCCTCATACATTGTAGCCCTCCATGCATCAGATTTACTTGCTTCCTCATAATTTGCAGGTTCTACAATGTTTACAATCTTTGACATTAATGCATAGTCTTTTAATTTAGAAGATAATCGATTCTTCCTACCTGATCTCCTTGGTAGGGGACTTACCTCAAATCGTTCTATTTTAGCCTTTTTTGGACTTGCATTATCATTGATTACATTATCTGTTACTTCTTCTTCTTGTTTCTGCTCCTGCTCTTCATCTTCCTCACTGTTTTCTTTTATTAGTAATGGAATGTGGCAATCACTGTTAGAATCCTCCTTTCCTTCTTCAACTTGTTCATGAAATATGACATCTTTGCCTGCAAAAACCTTGTGAGTCACAAGATTGAATAACTTATATGCCTTGAACTCAGTGCCATATCCAACAAATATACTTTTCAGGGATTTGGGATCTAACTTCTTCCTATCTGCCTTAGGTATATGAGCATAGGCTTTTGACCCAAATATTCTTAAGTGACTTACTACTGGTTTGAATCCAAACTTTCAAAACGGTTTTTGAAGCCTAGACATCTAGTAGGACTCCTAGTCTTTAAATACACAACAGTGTTAATAGCTTCTGCCCAAAGACCATTTGATAGACCCTTACCCTAAAGCATGCTCCTTGCGCACTCCACAAGAGTTTTGTTCTTCCGTTCTGCCACTCCATTTTGCTATGGAGTGTGAGGCACTGTAAACTGTTGCACAATCCCATGATGCTTGCAGAAATTCACGAACTCTCCCAACCTGTATTCTCCCCCTTGATCTAAGCGGAGAGTTTTTATCCTTTTTCATGTCTGGTTTTCTATCATGGATTTAAACTCTTTAAAATACTGAAAGGCTTGACTCTTTTTACTCAGAAAGTATATCCATGAAAATCTAGGGCAATCATCTGTAAATAAGATAAAGTAATATGCTCCTCCTAATGACCTAGTTTGCATAGGTCTGCAGATGTCTATATGCACCAGTTCTAAAATATCTCTTTCCTTTCTATTAACATGTAAAGGAAACTCTTCTCTATGCATTTTCCCTAATGCACATCCATCACAATCCAGCTTAACATTATGGAAAATAGGAAGTCCATCAACCATACCTTTTCTCTGAAGTAGGCTGAGGTCTTACAGATTAAGATGGTCGAATCTCTGATGCCATAGATCTTTGGCTGTCGATCCAGTTGCAACCATTGCTTGTTGTGGCATGCTCTTTGCATCTAGTCTGTACATGCTCCCCACGTGCACTCCTGTTGCAACTGTTTCCATCTGGATATCCTTAATGACACAGTTATTCTTGAAGAATTGAACTTGCATGTCCTGATCAGTAATCATTGAGACAGAGACCAAATTTCTCTTAATTCCTAGAACATACAATACATTTTGAAGGTGTCTAATGTCATCGCTAGGTAACTTTAAAGAAATGTCACCATATCCTTTGATCTTATATCCACTATCATCTCCTAAATAGATTTTTGACCAACATGAAGTTTCTTCAAGAAATTCAAACCAGTCCTTCTTACCAGTCATATGTGAGGATGCACCAGAATCAACATACCATATGTCGTCCTCATCTGCTTTTGAAGCTGAAAGAGCACAATCAACTATGAATAGTCGAAGTTCATGGCTATGGTCCTCTTCTTCCTCAGCAAAGTAACCCTTATGTTTTCTCTGTTTGTTTCTTCCTTTATCTGCCTGTCTCTTATAACAATATTTAATCTGATGACTAGGTTTTTCACAGTAAAAACATTTCTTGCTGGGAAAATTATTAGCAGACATACCTTTAAGCGGTCTCTTCTGAAATGTGTTGGCTCCTTTCTGCTGCTACTGTTGCGGTTGCTGATGCTACTTCCCTCTATACTGTCTCATTTTTGCCATAAAAGCAAGGTCATTGCTCCGTGCTTTCAGATTTTGTCGTCGCTCTTCTTCCTGTAGCTGAATCCCTATCAGTTCTTCCAATGTAGGGGCTTTCTCCCTTGCTGACAGCCCTGTGATAAACGTCTGGTATTCATCAATCATTCTATTCAACGTGATCATGACCATATCTGAATCGAAAACCTTCTCTCTGATATCTCCCATTCTGTCCTTTAGGTCTTTGAATCTAGCAATGGACTCATTCTCCTCCATCTTCAATGCAAACAGCTAGCCTTTGAGTGACAAGACACGATTTTTATTCTGCATCTCGTATAGGTTTTTGATCGTCGTCCAAATGTCAGTGGCCGATTTACAGTCTCTAATATGCCAGATAACATTGTCATTGAGGGAAATCTTCAATATGACCTTTGCTTTTGTCTCCCTTTTATCCCAATCTTGTTCTTGTGCAGCTGATCTTGGTCTGATAAAATTTCTGATCCTCTGATGAATAAGTCTATCCAACTGAACACTTTCAGGAGACACTAAAAAAAAATCACCACATACCAGATCCAAACCTCTGTTTTGCTAAAAAAAATTGTACCTTCAATGAGCCACCACTAGGCAAGTCCGATCTGCTGCTGCCTAACAGATCAGGAACTCCAATGCACCTCCACTCAGCAAATCCGATCTGCTGTCACCCAACCAGACTAGGAACTCCATTGCACCACCACCAGGAAAATCTGATCTGCTCCCACCGAACAGATCAGGAACTCCAATGTGCCACCACCGGGCAAATCCGATCTACTGCCACCAAACAGATCAGGAACTCCAATGCACCACCACCGGGCAAATCTGATCTGCTACTACCGAATAGATCAAGAACTACAATGCGCCACCACCGGGAAAGGCCGATCGGCAAAAAACTGTATATTTTCGAAAGAGAAAGAGGTTGGCGCTCCTTCGACAGTGAAAGACCCGTGCCGAAAACAAAATCGATGCGTATTATGAAATTGGTGCGATTAAGGATTTTTTTCTGCACCAATAGCAATTCCTAGCGTGCTGGCGTGATTATCACTCTCAAACCCGCGCCAAATGGTGCGACTGTTGCTTAAAAAATCGCGCCAACCCTTCTTTCCACTCAAAAATGGCGCGACTGTTCGCGACGAAACTGTGCCAACCCTTTCTTGTGCTTAGAGATGATCAGTCATCTGAGGCCTCCGCTTCAGGTGTTACTGTAGTGCACCTGATTCTACGAAGCTTTTATATACACCACCGCCACTACAGTTCTGTGCAAAGATGCATCCTAAAAAAAAATTAGGTTGTCCCTACTCTGAGCTCTGATACCAAGATAAAAATCAGACTTGAATTGAAAAAGGAGGAGTTACAGCTCACAGGTGAGTACTGCACCTGGAGATTGCACTCAAACAAAGAGAACTCTCTCTGTTCACTCTACTAAAAAATGAACAAAAGATTACATCATTAAGTACAACATGAAGTTGCAACCAAACACCTAAACTCTAGGAACAAATCCTAAACTAAGGAGATACGTTACAACTTGTGTAACCATTTCTCCATTAATACAAAATAATATTGATTATTTTCAACTTCAATCACTGATTGGAATATTGAGGCTTGAACCATAGTTCTTACCCTAATTAATCCTTGAGCTTATGAGAAAGATGAGGTTTTCTGAGTTTTCAAAAAGCATCAAAAGGTAAGAAATTATAATCTTCATTAATAAATGGATGTTCCTAAAATGTTAATTTGTCTAGGTCAACATTGGACCCTTAGCTAATATGATTGCTCGGAAATATTTTGAGACCTATTCTATAAATGTAGAGTTATTGCATACCAATATAGTCAGATTCTATCGGTCTCAAAAGATTTTTATGGTTTGTAAAGATATGATCAAGCATCTGATGTGTTCAAGCACCATTTGTGTTGAGCAAGTGTTGTGGGAAGCCTTATGAAATCCTCACCCTAGGGTTGCCAGTTTCACTCACTGAATCCTCACCTGAGAACTACTAGTTTCACTCATTTGTTTTGCCTTCTTATTTTTTCAGTTGGTATCAGACCCGTATGGGCCTCGACATAGCCTCCCTCATAGGAGTGCCGATAGAAATAGAAATTATGTATGTGCCTCCCTCACAGGAGTGCCGATAGAAATAGAAATTATGTATGTTTGTTGAGAGTGTATGTTTCTCAATCGCATGTGTGTTGGATAGTGTTCAAACACGCTGCACATTTGTAAATATGTGATAATCATCGGAACATTGAAGCTTGATATTTTGAAGCCTTGAGCATTCAGTTGTTGCACTAGAGAATTTGTGTGAGGGACCTGCAAATCTCGATTTGAAATCTGAATTTGCAAGGTAAACTATGATTTGTGCACAGGTGGGAGAGAAAGATATGATCGAGCATCTTCAGTGTTCAAGCACCATATGTGTTGAGTCAATGCTATGGGTAGCCTCAGGGACTCTTCACCCAAGGAATGCGAGTTTCAGTCATTTATTTTGTCTTCCTATTTTTTCTAGTGGAGACACTGCAAGCCTACAAGTATTTTGGGAGTATTTTGTGCCTTTGATTTATGAGTTTTAATTCAATTTCAAAATATCATTAATATTGTGTTAATTGGGAATAAAATTGATCTAATACCTTAACTAAATTCACTCATTAAAAATATGGTATGGTAATGTGAAGATTGAAAAATATATTTTTACGTCGTAAGGCGTTCCCATATGAAATCAACTCCCCCAATTGTCACGTGTACTTGTTTGAGCCATTGGATCAAATGTTAGACAATTAAAACGTTCCAAACCGTTGGATGTAGTTTAGGTTAATTTTTTATATTCTTTCCCCACAGTTCTTTTGCTGCTTCAAATCTCTTTTGCTGCTTCAAATCTCGCTGAGCAGGGCAGGGCAGGGTGCGTCCGTCTCTGGGCATCCCAGGCGGTTGGAGGCTTCAAATCTTGCTGAGCAGGGCAGGGTGCGTCCGTCTCTGGGCATCCCAGGCGGTTGGAGGCTTCAAATCTCGCTGAGCAGGGTAGGGCGCGTCCGTCTCTGGGCATCCCAGGTGGTTGGAGGCTTCAAATCTCGCTGAGTAGGGCAGGGCGCGTCCGTCTCTGGGCATCCTAGGCGGTTGGAGGTTAGATAAGCTTTTATCCCAGGGACGGTTTTGCGGACAAAGTTTTTAATGGATCTAGGCTTCAGATTTCATCCCATGGAAGAGGAATTGGTTGGCTCAACCTCTGGACTAATGCCTGGAAGGCACTCCACGCTCTTGGAGTCGCAGATGACCTTCGTGTAACCCATTTTTGATTAGAAGGGTAAGATCCTCTGACACTGCCCTGTATTTAATACAATTGAATCGAATCAACCCTAATTCATGCATGGCCATCGCCATGGAGGTTTTAGTTGACAGATGATCTGCCTGGAGGATGAAATGAACAAACAAATTCCATACATAGTCCCTGGAAAACGGTGAGAATTGCCCGCTTGTAATAATCTTAATCGTTACAAATTATGATTGATAACAGAAAGTGGTTGCAAAGTTGTTAATTTATTGGTAAATGTCTTCGGCCTCCATGGCTCTACCCAGGCTACTATTCACAGCGATTACAGCACCAAATGTTGCACAACTCAGGCTACTATTCACAGTGATTACAACACCAAATGTTGCACAACTCGACAGAAACCCTGCCTCCTGCATTTTAATCGTATAGCATTTTGCATCATCCGGTAATTTTGCAGCAGCAAACATCTGAATGAGAGAATTATAAGTGCATTCATCAGGTGAAACTCCTTCATTATCCATGCTCTCAAACAATTTCCGTGCCTTGTCATAAAGTTTTGCAATTCCATAAGCCTTAATCATAACATTGTATTCCAATACACTCTGCTTTGCTCCTCTTTCCGTTTCACAACAGTAGCCGAATACCTTCTCAGCATCCAACCAATACCCCATCTCTCCATATGCATCGATAATGGCAGCGTAGCTCTTGGAGCTGATTCCTCCAAGAAGCTGAAATCTTTCAAACCAGGACCATGCTTTCATCAGCAACCCCATCTCTATGCACATTCTGATAATAACAGGCCTTGAGAAGTCATCCACACGAAGCCCCAATTCATCCATCTCCTGGACCAGGGATTTAGCTTCTCTAATCATATGTTTCCCACAAAGTACACGCAACAGAGTTCTATAAGTTACAATATTAGGTTGAACTCCAGTTTGTTTCATTCTGGTGAAATAAGTTAATGCCATGTCTATATTATTATTTTCGGCATTCATTGCTATAAGAGTATTGTAAGTCATAACGTTTGGCGGGCACCCTGTTTCCTCCATTTTATTCATGAGAAACCTTTGCTTCTTCTAGATGACCATATGAACCACAAATATGAATCATAGTATCAAAAGTAACAATGTCAGGACAAATACTTGGTTTGAGCATCTCCGAGAAGGCATTTGAGCATTCGCCGATGCGGCCTGCCTTGCCATACATATCAATCAAGGTATTATATGTGAAAGCCCGTTGTCGCCTATGAGTTTGGGACCACTTCCTGTAAAACACTTCCGCCTGGTCAAACTCTATAGCTTTCTTGTACATATGAACAACAATATTCATGGTCACCTCATCTGGTTGGAGCCCTTGCTGTTCCATGTGTTGGAGCCATTGCAGGGCCTCTGACTTGAGGCCAGCCCTACCATAAACATCTATTAGGGTGCCATACGTGTTATTTGTGGGCAGTGGCTCTTCCTTCTGTTTGGTCATTTGGGTCCAACAATCCTCAAGTTCATCCCATTTTTTAAGCCCTACTAAGAATTCTGAGAATGACATTCTAATGAATGACATTTGGTTTGTAGTCTTCCTGCATGTGAAACCACTTGACGGGAATTTGGATTTTGTCCCAACAGACAAGAACCTGGTGTCTCTCCTGCCTGAGAGGTCCACCACGTCAAATGCAGGCAATGAATTCATAATGGATTGATTAACAAAACCCATGATCGATCTATCCTTGTATGACTGAAACCTTTTGGGTAAGGAAGACTGCACTCACAATCTTTCTATCCATGTATGACGGAACCCTTTAGAGTGAGGGCGAATGCAGTAACACTGTTCAGTTGCGCATTCCCATTCCTATGAAAACAGCTTCAGGAAACCAAATTTTAGAAATCAGCCGCTGTGTAAAAGGATTAAGCCATTCTCTAGTAAAAGGATTTGTTATGGTATTGTAACTTTGTTCTTTGACCTTAGAAAGTATGAAGAAACCTTCCCTTTTTTTATTGTTTTTAATCTTCTTCCAAATATATTTGATGGTGACGTGTTCAGTACAATTTTATTTTTCTTATTCTTTAATTTAACTACCAACAGGTTTT